>LUCM01007007.1:6057-17422 GCA_008360955.1 Fasciolopsis buskii
ACAAAGACCTTACCATAAACATCAATTCTTCCATGCCTGTGACACAATGACTTTCCACCCGAAATAAAATTTTACACCTCTGCTGATATTTACTCCAGTTATCCACACCAACATTGTTGCTGTTAAGTGCTCGCTCGATACTAAATAAAGTGGATGCACTGCGTCTGCCGGTGTATGCAATTAAATATGATTTCCTTGTTATCACTGAGACCTGGTTGACCGACGATACCCCCGGACAGAGGCATTGCTATAGTTGGCTGCAATGCTTTCAGAATAGTCAGGATAAATAGGCGTAGTGGGGGCTCTCATAAACACAAAAGATACCCCTTAGCTTCATGGTACAGCCAACCTACCTTTAGTAACCTGAAAGATTCTATCTGGCTGACCGTTGCTATCAGGCGTCTGAACTTACTGATCGGTTGCATCTACCCCCATTGGTAGATATCAATCACGGCTTTAACTACTAACTGATGCGCTTGATGGGGCCGCTGACCTTCCAGCTCTTAAACTTCTAGCGAGCAACTTCAACGCCCCAGGGATTTGTTGGTCCTCTTTCCCCCCCAAGAATACCTTTCTGCGATTGCCTCCAGTGTGCGACTGAATGGGTGGCCGCAGTATGATTCATTACCCACAAAGGCCGACAATATTCTTAATCCTATCACGACAACTGGCTCAGCCCAGTTGCGCACGTCCACAGACAAAAATTACCCGGATATGATCATTCCCAGAGTGTTTGCAAGTTCCCAGTTTTGACTTCCGATATCCCCTCTTCAGCTTCCACTAAACCACACCAAAGTCTCACGGAGCCAACTTCCCTCCAAAATTCGTAGTCGAAATTGAGACCGTTTCTTTCTATCAGTCGATCATAAATGACCATCAACCAATTTCACGCAACTCTAGGTTTATGCCTTGATCTAAGCAATACAATCCAGTGTGGTACAATCCCAAAATGTTTGCGCATTCTGAACCACCTTAAAAAGCATTCTATAATCCAAACAGTAACCAAATAACAAAAAAACTTGCTTTGATGTTACATATGAACCGTCTGCTTAAAGAAGAAAAAGGAACTTCAGGCGTTTCAGTCCACCTATAAGACTGCAGCACTGGCAGCGCTATCAAAAACTAACTACTCGCCGCTTAGTACGCACAACACAGTCGTCATTTTCAGGGACGGGTTCGCAAATGGCCCGCTAATAATATCAGAGGAGTTCCGTCATCATTTCGCCTCCTATGTGGCAACCAAAGACGAGATTAATAAAGCGAATCTTCCTTTAGTCCATTCCGCATCCCTTCCAAGGTACTTCTTCCATCTAAGTGATATTCAGCGACAGTCGTCAAATATAAGACCGTCTTTCCACGCTCGACCGGACGACCTTCCCCAGCCTTGTTCGAATTTGGGGGTGCATACATTCCTATAATTTTGTCAAATCTAACTAATCTTTCCTTAAATTTTGACACTCTTCCTTATCACTTGAAAACTCCTGTTACTGTTCCAATTCACAAAAACGGTTCAAAGCCGGAGCCACTTAATTACAGGCCCACTAAGCACACCTCGGTTATTTCTTGCATTATAGCATGAATGAAAAAAGATAAGTCAAAACATTGCTTATTAGAACACGACATCATCAACGCCTCCCAACATAGTTTCCTTGGAAGCAAATCATGTTTTGCATGCATGATTGATTTCTTGAACATAGTGGCAAAGGCCGCCAATGACGTAAAGTCAGTGATTTTCTTATATATGGTGAAGACATTTCATCGCGTGTTGCATCGTAAGCTTCTCATGAAAGTCAAAAGTTACAGTATAACAACACGCCCGCTGACTTGTTTGACATCTAGAATGCAGGTAGTGAATGCAAATGGAACTCTAGCCAAGCCTCGTGCGATTACAAGCGGGATTATTCAAGGAATCGTACTAGGTCCATTTCTGTTTCTGCTGTGCATCAGTGATATTTTTCACATCATTGGGCGTGATATTCCTTTTCTGTTTGCAGATGATGTAAAAGTTTTTCACAGGTTTTCCCCTGGCGACTTCAACACCATCCTAGACAATGTAAAAAATGATTTCCTGTAGCTGGATTCATGGTAAACGGCCTTATCAATGAAATGTTTGTCCCGCAAGAGCAGCATTCTCGCAAGCAAATGTTACCTTTCTAAAGTAATTTTTGAAATTGAACAAGATATTCCTTCCCTTCACACAGTGAGATCGGGGTTTGCATCACTCTAGAACGTTCAACTTCTCACAACAAACTCTTATTCAAGCTGCAAAAGCTGGAAGACTAAATAGTTCTGGTGCATAGAACTTTTGGCGCCCCGAAAAGCAAGTTGTCGATGCATGACACACCTGTAAAAACTTTCGCAGACTACCGTTTCATCGTGTGCCTCAGCATGCGACAGCGTGATGGATTCAAGATTAGGAATGTTTAATGGATATTTACAAACGTCCTCTGTGCTAGTCTTCCTCGCTAAACTACATGAAACGTTGCACAAAACCACACCTCCATCGCCTGTAGCAGCGTCGAGTTCAAATGTACCTCTCTTTTTTCATAAAATTGTTTGTTAAAGTTTGTAAGTCTCAGCACTTGAAGTAAGAATAATTCTTCCTATGACTTGGGGCTGCTGAGTTCTCGGTGTCGTTTCCCATGTCGAGGGCAGCAGTTAAGAAAACCTTCACCATCGAATATTCCTCTTTGTGGAGTAAACTACCAAAATATATAAGGATGACGTTTCCAGCTTCCGCCACCATTAAAATTGAAAGTAGGAAGCCAATGACCGTACCAACTTTGTTAAGCTTGCACGACCCTAAAACTGCAATATAAATGGCCTATTAGTCGGGCCTAGGATATTGACCGAATATAGCCCTCGAAGTCTTATCTCAATTAAGATACAACCATTTTTAATCCCAGTAGTCGCCAAATGTATGTATCGTTGCAGGTATAGGCAGAAACATTCCGTCAGTGAAACAAAGTTAGCGCAAATTTTCATCTAACGGTCGATCTCGTTGAATATGTATAAAGCAAGGCATATAAATAAACAAGTATTCTTGCCACATTCTCACCCACTCCCAAACTAGCACTTAATGTCCCCACATGAATTGTTTATTCTGCATGCACGTGACAATAAACCCATTCCCAGAGCGAGGTTTGGCATCATTTAACGTCTTATTCTACATAACATTTATCGATTCAGGTTCTTGTTGTTGCATGAATTATGACACAGCTGGAAAAACGCCAGACTGCCATCTCTCTCCCATTTTCCTCTAAAAATGTGCGCAATTGCGCCCGCGTCTCGCCAGTTTTTGCCCTATTCTCGTACACCGTGAAAGCACATTGATCCAAGGCTCAGATCAACTATCGCAATATGAACAAACGTGATCTGCCTCACGGGCTGCGATGAAGTAGACATTGTTGGTAAACTGCGTGATTCCCCAATGCCAACGGATAACTCTTTTGCAAGTCTGTCTAGAAATCGAGGCCACATAAACCGATCTACAAAACTTGCGGTTATTTGAGTGGACACGTCCTCCAATTACATAGCTGGGGCTGCCCAACCGTGACTAAATTGCCCACTGAATTGCCACGAAGGCACATACCAGCACTTAGGTCCCTGTTTCAGACGCCGAAACCATCCCGTACCGCGAACAGCACCCGCAGTTTACACTTTGAAAACCGCGGCTGTCAGAATACCGGCACTTGCTATCAGCCAGGCCCCCAGTGCAAACGAACGGAAAAGTGAACGGGTTCTTTTCATATTGGGTATCCATAGTCAGATGTTATTCAGTGCATAACATAAATCGTCACTCTCCCGAATGCCAACGGCGTTTCGACTCTTTTTGTCTTCAAACAATGGATTGCCAAATATCTTTTTCGATGTTTTTCGTCGTTTCTCATTTTCAAAAGGCGTTTGAGTAATCTCTTGTCTTTAGGATCCGCGAGAAGATGACCGACCTGCTTTTTCGTTCTTATTATAATACTGCGCATCTATCGGCCATCCGTATTTCTCCCTCCAGCTGTTTTGGTCCATTTTGACAACTTTTAATTAGCATGTTTTACCTATGATGACCTTCGTCGTGGCAGTTTAACATCAAAATCCACTTTATAGACTCAGTAAATCCGACTACTGAGGACTGATCTTGGCACCCGCCGCCATCCTTCAATTGAAGCTTGCGCCTTTGATACTCGTCGTTGGTGCATATTAAATACCTTGTTCCTCTTGGAAAGCTGTTTTCGCTATTTCTCTTCATTTTGTCCACGTATTTGGGCGCAATTGTTTCATTTGAGTCGTAATGCCCGTTAAAAATTTGACCATGCACCCAAGTATGCCTCTCACGATATTCGATAAAAACATCAAGATATATCTAGCCAAATTGATTAGCTTTCTGGACGTAAGATAGACAGGGGAAACAGAAGAAGCCTGCTCTCTGGAATTTAAGTGGGCCTTCAATTCCGTGAACCACAGGTTCTTGGCAAAAAAGTGAAGGCGTTTCGGGTGGATGCTGTGCCCAACTGGATATCGCAAACCCTGAAGAGTGGGATTTTCAGGGTAAGAGGGTGACTATCAAGCGTGGGACTGCTATGCAGCAGGGTGCTTCGAAGGCCTGTCTAGGGCCACTGCTTTCCTGATGTATATCTACTACATAGTCCCTAGCTTGGAAGCCCGTGTACCAGGTCTGCTGATGACAGCAAACTATTAAGGACAACGAAAAATGAGGCAATCCAGAGGGACCTGGATAAAGTTTGCCAGTGGTCGATAAGATGACATCGTTCATCGAACTCGGACAAATTCCAGCGGCTCATTGAAATAGACGCGACTTCCCGTCGTCACCTGGGTCCGCCTGGGCATCAGTCCGCGATGGAACGAGCTCAGAAAGCGAGGTACCTCGGGAAAGTCGTCAGTGCGAACTTCGAACTTATTCTGCTATGTCAGAAGGCGGTCAAGCTGGGATGGTATGCTTTAGGACAACCAAAGCAGATCACAGGATAAAGGAGGCCAAACGTCCTTCGGCCGCTATTAAAGAAGTTTCTCCGAGCGAACTTGGAATACTGTGTCCAGGCATGGAGATCGTATTCGGTAGGGGAAAATAAAATGTTGGAACAGGTTCAGCGTGTTTTTACATGCTGGTTTGGATAGTTGGGTCACTTTGAATATGGGCAGACGCCGATGGCGCTGGGCTTGTAATCCCTGGTGAGACGCAAAAAAGAAGTGAATTGATACAGGATTTCAAGGTTATAAAGGCCATGGCTGAGATACGGAGTCACAGGAGAGCCCTATTCCGGGTAAGAGGAGCGACACACTACCGGGTTGAGGAGCAAATCGTTTGTCACACGAGTAGTGAATTGCCGGATTGTGTCACCGGGTGACAGGGTGGAGGTAGGATCAACGCGCTAATTCAAAGGGTGACTAGACAATGTGCGGCAAGCCGCTTCGAGAGATGGTTGAGGGGAAAGCGTCTCATTAATTTTTTCCTTACCCCCTATGTGAACTGAAAAGGGTTTCCACCATCCTGTTGTCCAAGCATAGTGTGATCCAAAGAGCTCTAGGTGCAAAAACCTGCACGATCAGGCATCCAGCCGTATATTCCTATAATCTAAATACAATTGAAATCGGAACTAGAACCGTAACCGGAACTTCTTTGGCATCGTCCTTCACTTTGTTGAGTTCCATCGTTAAACTGTTTTTAAGCAATGTCATAACACCCTTACGAACAGGGAAACTGCGGCAGCTGGCCTCTCCAAGCCGTGATCCCTCATTGACCGCTGTTTTAAGCTGGATCAGACATTTTATGGTAAGCCAGCCAACCATGCACAGAAACTCATTTAATGGATTCACCAGTAGGCCACATAGACCATGTACTACACCCTAAAGTGACCTAAAGCACAGCACTTCAACCACCATGATAATGTTATTTGATATTTTTCACGTAGTGGTATAATGCCTAATGGTAATGAAACCTTTGACATTGCACAGCGAGAAATCAAACCGGAATCACTAGTGGGTTTTGTGGCTGGCATGCCAGTAAATATCAACATCAACAAAGGGCAACGTTATAGAAGATCAACCACGATGGATGGATTTACGTGCCAGTGTGTATAGTGTTCACTGGGGACCCTGAGAGGATTTTCGATTCCGAAGGAAACGGTTGAAGTTGTGAGGGTGTTTGTGCAATTTCGCAAAGCAGTGTAGCGATTTCTTCTTGGTTTTGAGGGGAATCAAATGACGAAATACAGAGTATGTGGGTAAAACCTGGATCGCATAAAGTTGGCTTTAACCATTGGGTGGAATACTAAGGGCGTAATTAAAGTTATGGTGATAGAGCTGTCTGTAGTGAGAGACAAGGCCAATTTTAAATATACACGAGGGAATGAAAGTCACTGATGTGGCTGGGATGCCTGTAATGACATGCGTCCCATGCGTTCGTGATACCAAGTTAGCAAGTAATCGGGATGGCCAAGTTTGTGATTGCCAACAGACCATAAATTACCACGCATGATTAAATGCACACGCAGAGGTTGATGGTACTCTTTTGTTGAACGCGGAAAGAGTAAGCTGGGCAAAAATGCACAGCGCATAGGTTATTAATTGTACTCTGCAAATCAATATGATGCACACAATTATCTTTGTCTAAGTTTTCTCCGAGGGGGCTCTACCCGATAGGCTATATAAGCGATTGACATTATATAATCATCAGAGTGAGAGAAAGAGGGGAATGTAACCACCTGCGCACCATTACTCGCCAAGCTATTTGCAATATTCCAGGCTTAGCGTGACATAATAAACACAGCACAGGTAGATCAGTGCTTTAGGTATGGGTACGTTCATTACTTCGGAGACTGCTAATTGAAAGTTGAAGATAAGTGGCGATCAGAAAGTGATGTGAAAATGATTCACTGTCGTTTGATGTTAATTCCACAAAAAGGTTATCTTTCATAATTGGGATTCCTTTTCTATTTTTGATTACTTGTTTCTGAGGCATAGGAAGGTGGACGTCGCAGTGAAGTAAGGAAACATTCCAGAACACCACCAAACATGGTCTCACCTGAGGCTGCATTAGATCCGTTAGCCGTGCTGATTGTTCAATAGCACAACAGTTGCACCGAGACATAGGTCACACGTGACAGTTCAGATGAACCTGGAGACGAAATCATTATACTCAGGATACGTGCGGCAGTTCGCAAATGTAAATCCGTGTAAAAGTGAAAACGAATTCGTTCACTTTTCCTCTTGAAACCTCACGTTTGCAATTTGCTCACCGAACACGCTGGCGTAGGAGCTAGTGACACTACCGCACTCTGACCAACGAAGGTTGTGGCAACCAGCGTTTAAACTCAGAGGAAATTTGCCGTCGTAATAAGTAGGCTAGTCCCAAGATTGGACAGCTATTATATATAGATTAGGTAAGCTTATCAACCGAAACGGAGATCACCCGCATAAGTATCGCAACGGAAGTATCGACAGGATAAGCTACTGTTCATTGGTTGTGTTTTGGCTAAAATTGAGTTGGCCTTGCAAAATGGCCAGAAAAGATCTGAAGAAATCGAAAGCGGCGTGATTTGCCAACACACTACAATGATATGGTGTACAGTAGGTGGGTGTCATTCCCCACGCAGTAGGGAATGATGGCTAGGAGGAGGATCAGGTGCAGAAATGCTGGGTAAGATTTCTGTGAGCCCTTAGAAACATAAAAGTGGCCATGAAGAGCAGTACATCGTCTGCAGAAGTCACAAAATATCCGAACCAAACCAGTAATCTGTAAATAACTTGAAGCTGTTTTTGGAGACCCCAACAGTGTAAAGATGTTAGGCCCGCTCGTTTTTACTCGGGTGGAATGCAGCACAAGGGGATGATTGGCAAGGAAGAAAGTTGCGGACCGCAGATCGAATGACAGCAAGGGTAAGCCTGGTCGAGCGAACGACTGAGACGTTAGCTACGGATAATAGTATACCCTAACCAAAAGATGTACCTTTGCATACAGAAACACAAATATTGCTGCGCAAATGCACTTAAGCAACCGGGTCAGAATTTGTTCGGAGCTATGAAAATTTGCCAATGGAGAAATGAAAAACATTTAGCCTAATGTGCTGGTGGTTCACGCCCAGTATTTACCTGTCGTTTTGGTTATGTTGATGGTAAACGGAGGCGGGAAAGATGAACCGTTTGGGATTATTGCGCGGGTGACAGGAAGTGTAATGGCATTTTACGGTATTTCAGTGTAGACGAGAAGATTTTCGGCCTCCCTATCATTCCCTTCAAATTGATGGAGAAGTTAATTAGGGCCCTGGTCTGCCAATGCCTAGCTGGGTGCTCATTGCTCTGTTCAGTTCACTAGGGGTTAATGGAAAATAGGTCTTGTTGCCCCAGTCCCCCATGCTACTTTTATGAATCCACTCGAAGAGTGGATGAGGGTACACTGGTTGAAGTGTTTTCTTGCCCCCAGCAAATCATTCAACTCCGTGATTCATCACCTAGTTTTAATGAATTTCCGATTATCTTGCATCCGAGGGCAGGATTATTAGTTTGTGGGGGCCTTTCCTGTTAGGTGGACATTTTATGTTCCGCAAGATTTTTTTGTTGGAGCCACTTCTTCACATACCATTTGTCATCGATCTTGCTTCGGCCCCAAAATTACCCTGCTTTTTCTCCACCGAACGTGTCAAACTGGTAGGTTCCATGGACATAGCACACTTCACCGGCGAAGCAGGGTTCCCGTAGATTGGGTTAACAAGTGAAACCTTCCAAAAGAGAACAAAGGCTATTGGTTACCACATGACCGGGGACTGTTTACTGTGGGTGCCAGTAGCATGGCGTAGGACCCAGAGATAATCATAAAGTAGGGCTTTAAATGGACAGACGAATGTGCTGAGGTAGCCGAAAATACCACCGGCAAGCTGCAGAGAATGAAGTGAGCCTTTCTTTTGCTAGTCCTAATTGTTCATACTCCTGTACAAGGCTTTGAAAAGACCCCAACTAAAACACTGTTGGGAAGGTTAGTCTTCAAAGAGGAAACCACGGTCCTTGTGCAAGTGCAGCGATTGGCTTGCCGAATGGTGGATTCGCAGGGTGGAAAGCCATAAGATCAACGACTATGCGACCCAGATCTCTTCTTGGCTTATCCGGTCTCACAGCAGACGACGTTTTTCGCAAAGAATCAAAATTTATCAGGCGTGGTTTCGAGAGAATGCGTGCAAAAATAAGACATAGGCTATTAGTTTGGTCGGAATTCTTCAGCAACATTGTCTTAAATATATGGAACCGACTGCCTGGTAAACATGCGTAAAGGGGTCCTGTTTGAGCAAGCTTTAGATCGAACCTGTGATGAAATGTGTCCTGGAGCAAACCCTAAAGGGCACAGTGTGACAGGCTTATGATAATTATTTTCACATTGTGTTTTGAACTTCGAACGCCCGAGACTCCCAATATCTCTCGCTGTCAAATGGAGATGAGATGCTCTGTTGTTGGTTCTATTAGAATGGCTCATTGAACTGGACCTGGAAGAGGTGGATATTGAACCTGAGCCTATATATTATGGCAGGAATTCTAGGCACTTCAATGGAGAGCGTCAAAACTCGTCCTTTGGAAACTGAACTCAACTGACGTGAGCTGAACTTCAAGGTGGTTGTTCGGTGGGCTTTTAAAAATGAGTGTTGTTTTCGCCTTGGTATTTGCTCTAATAATTGCGACGTCCTTATCAAAATGTGAATGTAAGTTTTTGCGCATTTAACGGCTTCAATATGCTTACAATGAATAATAAAAACTAGTCTAAACTGTACGCGGGCTTAGAAAAGTTCTTTCTTGCCCAAAAAACCGTTCTGGATACACAGTAACTCTGAACTTCTGACCAACGAAGCTTGAAGTAAATCTGACACAATACGGAGCACCCAAAGCCTCTTAGGAATCTGCTAATGTTGCAAAAAATTTATGTGTTAAAAAGCCCAAACAAAAAACAATCTCAAATTTCTACCAGTTTATTCGTATAGGGTGATTCGGGTGTGACTTTCAGTTTTTGGAGAGGCAATTTGGGATAGCTTTTCCGATATGATAAAAAAAGGTCTCATCGGGATGGTTGCCCGAATTAATCCCGTTTGCCTTACAATCCTTTGCTAGCATAATCTGCTCATTTTGCTCTATAGAATGTGAGTACTTGACAACTTTGCATATGTTTTGCAGCAAGTTTGTGATTGGATAAGCGAATTTACAAACATTCCTCAAAGAATGTAATGGTGCAGTACTGTTAGCGGTCGCTGGCTTTTCTCCTTAAAATTCGTATAACCTTTGTATAGCTTTTATGAAAATACTTCGCTTAATAATGTATTGTAGGAGATAGTTGTGCCCAGGTGGACTTTATTTCTCATCGTTTCCCGAAACAGTGTGTCCTAATGCAGTATCTCATTGTAGTTGTTGACAGTCACAATTGTGGATACTTCAGCGGCTTCAACAATAACAATTCAATGTTAATCAAAGTTTGTTGAGTCAGAGGAAGTTTTTTTGTTTTTCTCATTCCATGGTACATTACGGTACCATGGTCCTATGCAGGTGTATTGTAATTTCAAAAACATTACTGGGTTGTTGCGCAGCGTTAAAACCGACATAGGTCTTCTGGGTAACATTAATGCAACGCTAAATAATAATCTTTCTGTGTAATGAATGGACGAACGATAAAGTATCTGGCAAAAGGCTGTCGTGTCGAGCACTGCTGAGTGAGTTGTTTTGAATTATGAACCTTTCTAATTAATTAATGTAGAGTTGGATTGTGCTGATCAGCACAAGTGTACTCATGGAACACACGTGACTGTAACCCTGAGTGTCACCTGAGCATTCATTAGAGCATACCTTTTAAAACCAGGGCAGTGAGTCACCAGAGAAGGTTCGATAAAATTACTCAGCAAGTAAGCATGCGCATGATTACTGCTACGTTATTAAACGGCGGTTAATACCGTGGTAACTAAGTAACTCAACTTCAGCGCGATTAATTAATATTTTTGGCTAATTAACGGTGGCTCCATCTTATTAATGGCATAAATAGACTTGAAAAAATATGTAAAACAGGCGAAACCTTAAGTGTGAATGCCTACTTATCTACTGCATCTGACCAAGAAACCTAGTGAAAGCCACAAGAATGGATTAACTAAGCTTACTCAATCAGCATTTATGTGTGAAAGCCAATTATAAAAACCCGCTGTACGATAAACATGCCCATGAAAGCGCCGAAGCTCTTAAATCGAAAAGTCTTTCAGTGACTCTCTAGGGTCGGTTAAAGTCCCTCCCAGTGTTCCACCGGTATTGGACTTGAGGCAAGGTCAGGAGGCCATCATATATGTATCAATGCTAAACTATCTCTCGAAAACCGAAATCCAGATATTATATTGTA
>LUCM01007007.1:17923-92517 GCA_008360955.1 Fasciolopsis buskii
AACTCGCAGCCTTCAAGTCCGAACGCCACGACCTTATCCGTTTGGCCATATCTATAATATGGGACGAAAACTGCCAGTAAATCTTAAGTTTTCCGATGACGAGGAATCTAATTTTTAAATGTTCTAGTGATTGTTTACCACTAGCCTATCACCTACTGATCTGCTCCAGACATCTTTCTGAAAACAACGTTAGTAAAATTGCTTGTTTGTGCATCCACGGAAAATTCCTACTAATGGTACGAGGAATTAATGTGGTGATCTGCACCTACCATACTGCTATAAGTTGCCTTATCTTCCAAAACGATCAGTGTGTCCAGGTCTTCATGAATTTTCAAGAGGAGATTTACGTAAAAACCGAACTACATTTTCGTACTTTTCACTTAGATTGGTGATGGAATTCACGGCTTTCTCCAGCAGACCTGGCAACTAAATGTGACTGGCTGAAACGTACTTCTTTGCTTATCAGAGTAATTCATGGGAACTGCAAAATCAACATATCAGAGAGGAAAATCGACTTGATAATAACGAATCTCAGTTGGTTGGAATACACTGATTTCCTTAATCTTGGCTTCTGTGTTTGAAATGAACCTTACCTTGCGTTACGAGTTCACGTGTATGAATGTCCTGGGTCCATTCCCAAGGCGGTCAGAATTGACGACCTAAAGCTATAAAACAATTATAAAATAACCCAATTTCACCCTAGGAGTATACGATAAGAAAGTTTCTGCTATGCCTCTAGTCATCGGTGGTAGTGGAGATGCAATGCACAAAATTTGGCAGTTTCTACTTTTTCTCGTCCTCTGGTCCTCACCACTAGAATCCATGATGACATCCAACCGAACTACGTTATTTAAGCAGGAAGTTTGTCCTATGGATATCAAGCTCTTCAAAAGTCCTAGATCAACGCCATTCACGTAGTCGATGGGAAACAATATGAACATTTGTCTTTAGTCTTTGAAAGGGTGAATTTTTGCTGTGATGTCCCTGCTGCCTTCGTGAGCGGAAGTCACTGTTCAGTTTATAGTGACCCACTTTAGTGGAGAATACCACTAGGCGGGTTTGAGATAAGGCGATGTTCGTACAGCCGAAGCAGATGGCATATCTGGGAGACACAAATAACGTCTGGGTTGGTGATATCTAGAATGTTTGCAACTGCAAGAATTTCATAAAGGTGTTTAATAATTTTTCAGAACAATCTTCGGTAGCCTTGTCTGTATTTTACGTGCCACGGCGTTGATCGCTGTCATAGGCATAAACGCGCCGGTAGCTACGTCAACCGACTTCTACAGAATTCTCATCTAACGGCTAAGAGTGATGAAATCTTTGTCGTCGATCGCTTTATTACGGGGAGCGTTTGGCTGTGGTTCAAGTAAACATCCCCCAAATCGTCTCTGTAATGTTTTCTTTGGGCTCTTTTTGGGATTTACTTTTACCTTCTTAAGACTGTTTTGATTCTTGAGCAGAATTTTAGAAGACGTCCTGAATGCTACCTCAGATGTGTTTACGTTTGGATTACGTAGATGCGGTTGAGAAAATACACCAAATTTGCGGAATTAGGGAGAGGCAAGCCATGCGCAAGCACTTTATTGTTTATAACTTCTAATGTGAAATACCGGATCCGGACCCGATTCAATGGCAGTCTAAAATCATGCCGGTGGAACTCCGGTGCTTTCGGACTATAAGCACAAAAAACTCCGAAAACGAAACAGGCTTTTATTTGGTGCCTAATGGACAGGTTGTGGGCAAGCGAAAAATGACACGTTCATTTTAGCTGTCTTCCTCTTCGTTTTGCAGACGATTTTCAGCGATCTGATCAGTTACATCATCGTGGTTGCATCATCTCTAGTAAACGGATATATATTTAAGCAAGAAACGTGCATCCGGCAGACCTTTTTCTGCGACAAACCCCATAACACGTCAAACACCTAAGCAGAAGTTTACAACGGTAATATTTCGACAGGTGTACCTAAATGATCACCCAAATATATTCCCTGAAATATTGCTTACAGTTTGACAAAGTGCTCGCACAAATATAAATTTCCCAAGACGGCGAGAGCTTACATAACCGCAACTAGAACAAGATTGCAGATGCAATCGAAGCCGGGCGGCATTGAAGATAACCAGAACATGTAATAGGTGCAAAAGCATATTAGTAAGATTGATTATCTTCTCCTATAATGAAAATTATATCTCGTTCCTTGTGTATTTCGCCTATCCATATGACTTCACTCTGAGACCTTAAAAGCAAGGACGGATAGCATGGACAGTTGAAATAGTTGTTCTACACACTGTTTTCCTACAGTACTTGATATCAGATGATCATTAATCTTAAGAGACCACTTGATGGGTCCCATGCCCTGATTTTTGTCGAGTTGTGTAACAAATAAAACTAACAACAATTTCTAGCTTAGGGAGATAATGGGAAAAATAATGACCTAATGCGAACAATGCAATCCACATTTGTGTGACTGGTTGAAGTGAGAAAACGAGTCAAAATTAGCGTACCTATATACAGTCCGTCCTTACTCTTGGTCTAACACATCCATGAATCGGTATTTCATAACTCCATCGATTCTAGGGCGGACTGTTTCTGAAATTTCATTGTTAGTTTTACGGTAATTGTTAAACAGTCAGTAAAATTTGTGAAATCAATCCACAAACAACGGTTTCCATAGATCAGTGGCTTTGAACGGCTGTTTCCCGCCGGCTTCCAGCCGGTTACATAGGTACGCATTAAACATCTTGCGCACCGTTGTACCAGCATCCCTGGCACCATAGTGCTTTAGTGCATCAGTCTGAAAGTTAAATAAAAATACTGTTGACCTACCGTTGCGTTGAAATTGCCTATCCTTATTTAAATCTTATTCTGACCCAAGGGATGCATCAAGGTTTACCGCTCCGGTAACGGCGGCTTATGTCATCATCTGAATATTGTGTATTCAACCTGCGAATGATGGCAGACTTGCTGACTAATTTCACTCATGCAGACAAAATCCGATCTAATTGGACTGCACAAAGTTCAGCTTAGTCCAGTTCAGTTACTTTGCGGTAGAATCGTTGTTATGCACCTTAATGTATTCAGGGTACATGGTTGACTAACATCCGTTACCCTAAGAAAAGTAACATTAAATTTATGGTAAGAGAACCTGCCTAGAACTTGATACGATATACGTTGCTATCCGGAATTAACTGGTGGATGACAACAGCGTTGGAGGTAGACTAGACGATCGGCTTTGTGTGATCCCCAGGAGACTCCTTTCGAGTCTTCTACGCCAAAGCTTTACGCCAATGGCTATTTTACTAGAACTCTCTAGGTGTTTGCAAAACTTATAACACCTCCTTCGGGTGGCATAGTTCTGCAAGAAAACTTCAAAGGTCCCCGATCATCGGAAGTGGTTCCCAGCCCGGACGGCCATAATAGCGTTTTTTGAGAGACCATGGATTCCTACCCCAGTGGTACGCTCCAATGAATTCGTACGATGCTGCCAATTCTACTATTCGGTCTTCATTTAACCAAAGTCACTGATGCTCAGCTAAAGTCTTGGACTTAGGCCACCTTGCATACTGGGTTTTCAAGAGCCAGTTACTGTGTACTACCCCAACAATATTGCGTGGTGAAAACAGCCTAACCAGGCACATCCGCTGAATGATCAGAAATAAGATCCCGGAAAACTAGCTGCTTGTCATTAATTAAAAAGAAAGTAATTTAAAAATGTATGAATCATGGGATCACCATATTGACAACAAAAGAGGAAAAAAACATTTGCGATGGAGTCGAATAATATCGAATAGACAAAAATCATCTCGCAAACCATTTGTAAGGTGTACGCAAAATTGGTTGGAATGCGAAGATTTGACAAACCTTCCGACGGGTATGTAAAGTATTTCACGTGAATTAGGTGGGTCTTCAAACCCAGTATGCACGCTGGTTTTCCTCTAACGATGACCATATTATTATAAAAAGTATTTGTTAGCACCACCTCTTGATGATGAACGAAAGTTCGCATTTACGTAAGCAGCCTTGTAAGCTACTCACATAATCGAAAACAGCATGCGTAAAGGTGCATCCTAGTGGAGGGGACGAATACATACGCCGGTATGGCTGTTGCGCTAGAACTTTGGTTCATTGGATGCCGGATTTCAAAAACTACATCTTGGACCGCTATGAAGAAACAAAAAGAGCTGTCTAGGACACCGTGACGCAACATGTTTCCTGGTAAATTAACAAAGACATGGAAAAAAATCATATAAGAGAAAGCGTAAAGCAGAAAAATCGTTTGCACAGCCCCGCAGGGTAGATGTCGCAAAAGCACTGGATGTTCTATCTACGCAAAATAACAGGTTATAAGTTGACGCAGGAAGCATTATAAAATGCTAAACATCCTCAGGAGGCATTCTTGTCTTATATAAAATATGTACATGATAAATCCGGTAGCCTTTCAGCGGTTCGCGCCATCAACTGAGTGTCTCAACCGTTGAGAATCACGTTGTGCTATCGCCGAGGCCAAAAATTTTCCTAACAACGTTTCCGACGTCTGACTGACGTAAATGATAGCTACTCATAAGAGAGCCATGCAACCAGAGTAAGCACTTTTTCATCACAACTAAGCACATCATATGCCTATAATCCGATGGAAAAGTAGGTAGCATGGCTGACAAGGAGACAAAAAGGGACCAACGCCAACGTGATGTTTGGAGTGCCTCTGTAAACCAAATGAATTATCACCGCTGCTTGCGCGCTTTATGTAAAGACGCGTCAACCGCCTATCACAGTAAATTCCTACTTGGATGCAACTGTTGCAAACGAAGCAACCCGTCGATCCCTTCACTTGTCGGGTGAAAGTTCATGCGTATGCATCACGGATCATGGAAAAAGTGCATCCCACATATCTGATGCACAATTTTACTTTATCCCCCATTGCCACATTTATTTTAAGTGTGTATTCGTTTAGAAAGTCCAAAACTGAAGAAGGTCTGCGACAGAAACCAACGATGGACACCGGTGTACGGCACAGCCCTATGGCTGTCAAACGTATGGGCCACAGCGGAATATTTGTGGGACGAAAAACAGTCCTATTGTTACAATCCAGCCATAGGTTCACGGAATCCGTCAGTGGGTTTGTCTTGAAAAACTGGCTTTTAATGACACCTTACAGACCCATAATAATATGCTTTCTGTTAGACTGTTCGACAGTGGCAGAACTGAGCTTGTTCTAGGCCTTCTAGGCAACATCCCAGGATCTCGTAAAATACTCGTTAAGTAGGGCTGTAAAGCTTCCAGTATTCCCCTCCCTTGTGCTGTCGTCAGTCTGAGACTGAAGAAAGAAGTCTAAATGTAATCCGGCAGAGAACCTATGGTTTCCTGACCACGATTTGTGATATCGTACTCAATATTAATTTTCGCTCTAACGCGACACAGGACTAGTGGTAATAAAGTTACACACCCGGAAATTGCAGAAGATCAGTTGCTAACCGCGTTTCACTATGTACCTTGGGCACTACGAGTATATGAGAATGCAATTTTATACTTACTGAAACCGGTGGGTACCGAGAGTGACTTGTCAGGAATTGCGGCACATTTGAAAGTGCAGACAGATGCATCTGCGACAACCTCGTTGGCCATCGTTTCCGCATCACTGGAGTTCGGGGGATTGTTAATGACTGGCACTTGAATGAAATGTAAGATAATAGCTAGTACAAACTTTGCGCTGTCCTGACTTCGGATAGCTAATATGACGCCCTTATACTCTGGCCTCATCGAAAATCACTGAAAAGCACTGCATTTTTTCATTCTTGTAGAAAATCTCTCTCATTAGAGGTCATACGTGACGGCTCTGTGTTGCACGGGCAAGTGTGCTGAATCGGATACCATGAGTGACTTTCAACAATCACTTACGTAATTCATCGTGGAAACAACAGTGTACGCATACGACAAACTACCATATTCTATGGCTTCCTGTCGACTTTAGTTAACAAATAAGAGGCCGCCATGAAGTTACTTGCTTGAAAACATAACTTTCACCGTAATACACTCGTCGTGACCCCAATGACGATTACATTATTCGGACATTAACATGTCATAATTTGTAAACGAAAAATGTTCTTTTAATAAGACAACACTCTCATGTAGATCTTTACAAAATCCCGTCAATCTAAAATGTGCCACTGAATACTGATCTAACCAAGAAGAAATTATGAAACACTCGATGTCAGAAATGGGAAGCAACTCATTGCAAAAACAATGGGTACCCAAAACGGCGAGGGAGACTATGAATCACGCAAACAAAATGAATTCATGCTGAATTAGGTAAACAACAAAAATGCATAAAAATTCATGATCAAATAATGCCTAATTGATTTTAGGAACTTGCCTGTTATTTTCTTCAGTGTCAACTGCTCACTCTTGTCCCCATCTCTTGATCCAACAGTACCGAGAGCAAACAATGAGCTCTGTAACACGGGATAGTGGCAAAATAGCATCGATATAAAAATACACGCACAGACAAGCTGCAGCCTAGAAAAACCGAGTGGTCGAAGCGATTTGAAAGTAAAGAATCACAAAAGTGAAGCAAGAGGGATAACCCACAGATCTCACGTGCAATGAAAGAAAACAACCTGACAAATGTCAAGCGCAAAAGCAGATCTTAGAGAAAATGATGTCCGGAACGAATCGATTATCTCCGAAAGATCAATGCTACTATAACGGAATCTAGCTAGAAAGCTGAAGTAGATTTTGCTGAGTGTGTGGAGTGAAGTGAATAAAGTCATTTAAGGTGAGCTCAATTTGGCATGAACAAATGTAAATGTGCCACGTGGGCGCACGCAGACGTTTTGTAGGGCGCTGACGGGCGGAATCATTGGAGTGCAGGAACCGTTAAATTTTCGAGCGTGAGCCAGATTCACTGCCAGTGACGTGCTTGTGAGAACTGTCATCCGGGTGGGACCAGTTTGGTGGGGTCCAGATGTCGAGAAATGGCAAATAACCAAGAGGTCCGGAAGCTACATTGAAACACTCGGAAGCAAAACGCCGAGGGCAATCACAGCGAGCCACTCAACAATGGATAGAGCCAAAAGTCCCAGAGGATTTTGTCGGACCGGCGAACGAACAAATAGACTGAGGCCCTGAAAAACGAAAAAGGGCCAGAACCAGAGTAACAGCTGCAACGGATATTGCGTATTTACAGTAATAAGGTGAAATATGTATCATTCGTTCAGTACATATAAGCACGTGTTATTACTGTATATAGTCAAATGATCGTGTTTGCTACGGTGGCGAATACGTGGTGGACAAACGGCCTTCTGACCGGAACTTGAGATAAAAACCTCAATCGAAGCAGTAGAAGTGCCAAGTGGTTACTGTCCTGAAATTGAGACACTGCTCATGTTGGAATTCGTAGAACGCAGAGGTCGTCGGAGGTCAGAAGCTCGTGCAGAGTTAACACCGAATCCCAAACCTTTAGGCAATATGATATCATCAACGTATTCGACTTCGAGACGATCGATGCAAAATTCATCGTTGGGGCCGAGTCGGTCAAATTTGATGGTCTCAGTACTGATAAGTACATGCAAACAGATATCCAATTCTTTCGGAACGAATGCCTGATATCTCGGTAGACGAGTTGGGGGGGGGGGCGAAAGATTTCGTATGTACGTAGGCCGGCGATCAGTGTTTGTCTGTACGGCGAGTGAATCAGGATCCTGTGGCGTAAATAATTCCCCAGCCAGTAGTATGATCTTGCCAAAGGCAAGTTCTGCGACTAATATCTGCCTTACGGAAGTTCTAACATCGAGCGGAACTAGCGATAATGTTTCTCACCAGTCGGGGTCCTCATGGAATCTGAGAGCCATTCTGAGTTAACGACGGAAACATTCGACTAAACCTTTCGATGCCGGATGATAAGCGGTCGTGCAGATCCGCTCCGTATCCAGCAAATTGGCAATAAGTCAGAATAGATTGGGCTCCCCAACAGGGGGAAATCGTTTGATTCACTAGTATTATTAAGAAAAATCTCAGTAGTTTGGTGCTCATCTGTGCAGGCTTTGAAACGCGATAGTTTAATTGAGAATAATTCACCATGAAATTCGTGTCTAATGGTATCACGATTTGGTCGGCCATCAAGAAAGGTGCGATAATATTTGAACTGTCGCGCAATATGGTTAAGACAACACCAAGTTATGATGGACTCATCAAAGGTACTTTGACATTCCATAGTAAGCTCACTAGTTTAGAAGTCATCCGGAAGGCAACCACGGACATGCCTTCTTTTGGGTTCTGAAGCTGCAATCAAAAATCTCCCCCTACCAGTCCTCAGAACAGAGACGATTCGAGCCAACAACCGGATGCGAGCAATCTAATGTATACATCGTGGTGCCTAAACAGCACCAACACGACAATACGCGTGAAGGCAAATTGCGGTACAGAGCTACCGAGTAGTCAGAGCTGTTCGAAAGTAAGGAATCTCAAAAGGTGCAGCACGAGCAAAAACCTATAGATCTCATGGGCGCTAAAACGAACACAACTGAAGAAATGTCGCAACCTCGATTTCAAGCGTTAAAGCGGATTTTCGAGAAAATGATGTTCAAAACTAATCGATTTTCTCGGGAAGAACAGTGCCACCACAGATTCATTTAGAAAGAAACGACTGTGATCAGACAGAGCTGACTTGGATCCCTTGCTGTTGCAGAATGATCCTTTATAACATAAGCTGGCTCCATGTACACAAAAATAGGCGTTTCTTTGCACCAAAGATCTTTTCAAAATTTGTGTATGCGGTCATGGCGAACTGAAATTTTTCACAGGCTTTTCCATCCAGTTGGACTGCACCAGCACATAAACACGCACGCACAAACATATATATATATATATACATATATTGCACTGGCTTGAGAACAAGCATAGTGCCAATGCGAGAATAATTGGAACCACAAAGAAAATGGAGATATGATGAAAGAATAATAGACAATAAGCCAAAAAGCACTGCTCTTATCTTTCCCCGTAAGCATTTTGCTAATTCTCTTTTTTCTAAACGGCTTGCACAAATAGCCCATACAACAGTTGTGTCAATGATCTCGATTCTGGATAAGCAACCAGAACTCACTGTTGCTATAATGAGAGGGCAGTCCTTGAATTTCCAAAGGAGACGCTATTGGCTTCAACAATAGAGGCTGAATTTCCAATGTGGGCGATGGTGTCGGACCAATTGTAATCAACGAGGCACTCGCCAACATATTGTTCTGTGCTGCCATCGGTTTACTCAATTTCCGACTTCCTCTAAAAGTTAGTCATAACAATTTTTAGTAAAAATTATAAGTAGTGGAGATGGTATCTGTCTTCGTTCTTTAACGTTGAAGTTGTTCTACAGTGAAAGTTAGCCGTATAAAATTGTACCACAGCCACCGTTAGTCAATCACCTGCTGCATGGCCTGGTATAGCCAAATGAAAGCGAATGCTTATGCATGTACACTCGATACTAGCAAGCGCAGTGCGCTGGATTCCTGGCTAGGAAGAACATGGAGAAAATAGAGGCCCTCATCGGATAGTTTTCTTTGCTTCATTCTTGGGAGTAGTCGACGTGTTTATACTTATCAAGTTGTCTGCCTCGTCTGATTTTTGAGGCCTTTAGTGCAGTTAAGACGGGCGTTGTGGGACAGCTTGACGAATATGTTTGATTTTGCCTACCTCGTTGCCGTCAGTGTCATCAAACCGTCCGTTTGAATATTGCACGAATAATTACTGCAGTGAGTTAGTTAATCTTGCAAAGTTTGACAACGAAATGAACTGCCGGGACGTTTTAGTCTCCAAGTAGTCGAAGATGAGGACTAACTGTTACCCAGATCGTCCCGCTACTGTTTCACTGGGGACCATTTGGGGGTTATTCTTCATCCTCGCGAAGATTAACTTGGAGGTTAAACATGTACTATTTAGACCCTGTTTTGTTGTGTCGGTTCTGAAATCACATTAATCCCTAGGTCTTGGCTCATTCTCAGCGATTGTCTCAAAGAAACTTGATTCGATCTCAATGAGTTGATATCCGCGGTCACATATCGGCTGTTCAAAAGAGACTCATAACAGGATCCTGCCAAATGCCGCCCGGTCAGCCTGACCTGTTCTGCTGACACGATTACGGAGCAAGAGGAAATATCCACGCGCTAACCAGGTACCATGATTTGGACATGTCTATCCTCAAAGGCGTCTTGTGTCTTCGACTTGCTCAGTAAAATTGGCCATTCATTGAGGCCACGAGTCGCGTCACCGATGTTTCGTTCATCTAATTCAGTAGACCGCCCGATGAGGTACATTCAGGCAGACTGTTGAAGAGGCTCAGGAAAATTGATGTTGGCGGTCTGTTGCTGCACTGGTTCTGGGAATTCCCAAGGAGCAAAATTTTTTCAACATGAGTCTTAAAGTTCCTTTTCGAAGGTTGTACTACAGCTACCAGTATTTCGTAGGGTTTGTGTGAGTAATTTCCCTTTGCCATTCCAACTGTCTTATACCAACTATGTAAAACAGTGGCATGTCATTGAAACGCCGATGGATGTCTCGATTTTTCTAGACAGTTTGCTGAAGATTGAGCAGCAGGCAGATGCATGGAGAATTTCATTAAATTATTCCAAGTGTAAGCGCATGCACCTCGAGTGAGAAATCACAGCCACAGTTTTGATATAACCAATCTTTTTTGGTGAGCACTCAAAGGGATCTCATCGTCATAATTTCATTTGTACCAAAAATATCATGAAGCTCGTATAATTGTCAGAAGCATGTTGGGTACTATTCGCCATTCCTTTGGTAGTTTGTCCTTTGCACCCCTCAGTAAGCTATATGCTTTTCGTTTTCGTCATAGGCTTTATTTTGGTGGCTTTGGAGTTTTCCGTGCGTCCTGGCGAACTTGGACTGTTTGCAACGTTACATCGCACCGCTTGTTAGCGGGCTTCGTGAGTTCAGTGAGAAATTCCGGCTACATTGAATTAAACTATATCTCGTTAGCTACTGGATAATCCGAGCAAATGTAATCTCCGTCTAGAAGACATTCCATAGATGAAAGGATTGTTCTTGCCAGGCAATTGTGATTAGACACGTGGCCAATGGCTTGCACTCCTGAAGATTAAATCTATCGGTCTTCCTTTGGTGTGACTTCTCTCCAGACGTAAAGCTAAAATTTGAAATTCACCCCCATCTGTTGTTTTGGCATAGCCTGTAGAGACTGGCTTTAAGCGATTTTTCGACGAGGAGCGTTAGCATGAGTGGCATGCTATCGGAGTAGTTTTTTAATGAGATTCATTTGGGCTGTAACCCCTTCTTCCTCCTAATCACGGTTATGAAGATAAAGGTAAAGAAGTCTTCAGTGCACCAACGTCTGTTCACATTTATCTGCTGTTTATTCAGTTAAACTTTTACGTTAGATGAAAACTTTATTTAAACATGGCTTTCGCCTTCTGTTTGCTCAGGGCCTAGTTCAGATTGATGCCCTTGACTGGCATTATTGTCAGGAATATTAAAATTATTATATGCTTGGGTTCCTCAAATTTTCAACGATCTTCCAGGTTTCCTGCATAAACGAACTATTTCGCTGAGAACTAAATCACGTTTTTCATGCATTGCAAATCACTGTGGAAAATCAATTCGTGGTAATGACGAAGGGAATTTTGGTACAAAAATAATCACTCACTCAGCGTGCAGGATCGAACACTAATTAGTAACCCCGCTGGTATCAATCTCTATCCTGGGGGGGAGATGCAGCATACCACGGTAAACAATCCAATAAGGGTTTCAGAGCGCAACCCGCCAGTGATGGTACACTAGAAATTCATTGATTTAAAGTATTCTGGTACCCAACTATTGGCTTCCCAAAGGACCAGTGAGCACTGTGAACAACGTGCAAAAAGCTACATATTTAGATATTTGGCATGGCAGCCTTAACAGGCTGTGCTAGCACAGTTAAATGTAGCACGAGTGAAAATATGGCTAAATCCACTTTTGGAACCTTTTGGGGGTTCAAATGATGGACGATATCTTGCCTGGGATATGAGACAAATCTTCGGTAGGTAGACATCGACAGCAGTCTTTAAGCACAAAAGCGCAGATGCATTTGAGACATTGTTTGATTATAGTGGATTTGAAATATTCTCAGTTTTACAACATAATACCGGGGGATTACCCCGGTTTATTGTCTACCCCGAAGACCATCAGCACAAACCTCCCTTAAATGCTCTCAAACAGTAGTCAAATTTACGTGAAACCAATCCAAAACTGCACATCTCGAAAAATACTGAGGTATTTTGAGTTACTTTTCGGGCCTAAATAAATGAAAGAAAGTTTAGCCTTACAAATTACCTAATGCTGGCCGTGGATAGCAGAAATTCAGTTTATACTCCTGGGGCATTCCACTGTTCAGTACGCGCAGGATTTGTCTTTGTAGTTCTTTTGGAAAAACACATGAAATCCTAAATGTTTTGAGACTACTTATTCGTCACCTTTATGAGTTCCGGTTCCTGAGCTTGGCACTTGGTATTGTGTAAGTTTCCGGCTCAGCGATTATAATCTCATGAAATCTAGGAACCTGAGATACTGCCCACAATTGCCTAACGGTCGCATCAGGCTAGATTCACAAGTATGTTTATTCAGATCTTCTTCCAGTTAATTTCATGGATCAGCACAGTCTTTATTCCAACTTCGTAAATACTGGACGGCAGGAGAACTGTGGACCAACGAAGCAAGCGCTGCTGTGTTGGCCACAGTTATTGACTGCGCACTGCAGACTCATCGGTTGGTGACGCTTTCATATGAATTCTATTCTGCCAACCCACGATCAATGACACAAATCAAACCTTCTTCATTTGAGGTTCTGTGTCATGGCGCCAAAATGCAAGTCAGGGCAGTTTTTCATTGGGAACAAAAACTTCGCGGGAATTGCATCACCGAGGTACAAGTCTATCAGTAACTCGACTGAGCGTTTTCAACAGACGGTGGGAGTGCTTTGCGCAGTCCATGGATTAGCTGAAAAATTTCCCTGGGATTTTGATTACCACTGAAAGGCTCCTCTGGTTGAAAGTTTAGTTACCCTCATTTCTAGTGTAATTCTGAATTTCGTTTCAGCTAATTGAAAGCACTAACCGAAGTTCTCTTATTGAGTCACTTAACGGATGTAACGGCTCCTGCAGATAGTGTTCATGCATCCACGTTAAAAAACGTATTTCCACGTTTTCTAAAATGATATTCTTTGCCAGCTCGCGGAAGGCCTAGACAGACGAATAAAGATCAGCATTCATCATATCAACGTTCGTCACATTTTCTGTTTATTTCACATATGAAATATCAGTAAAGAATGTGGACAACTTGAGGGAAAAATGCTGTCATAGAAAATTGGGGCAACGAATTGTTCGCTGTTATAGACGATGACCAATCTATTGAGTTTGGTGTGGCAGATTTTAATTCTGTTGTTATTTTTTGACAGAAACCTATGATTTTTGAGTTATTTTGAAGTTAACGTTATTTTAAATATTGCGAAGTTAAACATTTTTATACGGCCGTCATAAGATTCATCGAACTTCGCTTTTTCATTGGTTGCTTCACCTACCGACCAAGGCTACCCAACAAAACTACATAAACGATAAAGCTCGCTTGACTTCTGACTTGTATTGGCAAGTCACTAATGTACGCGCGGCCATGTTTTGTGTTTGACTTCTCTCTCTCTCTCGCTTGCCAGTTGAGCTAGTCGTTTGAATTCTGCGCACTGTTTCTCTGTGACTACTTACTCAAAAGGGCTTCCGATCAGTCCCATTTTGTTATGCGACTACGGGCCTTGGAGGCTCATGCCCGAATCATTGCCTTTCCAACCTCACTGTTGTTAGTGTCCTGCTAGATTGCATGCTTGGTATTCTTGTGCTAGTGTGTGATGTATAGTGCTGAATCCTTGCGCTTCAGTGTTATGTTGACGTCTGTATGGGTAATACAACAGTAACGCAGTCTTGTTCGGCGCCATTTTACTCCAGGCTTTCCCGAAGACTATAATGCAAGTTAAGGTTATGCTCGATAAATTGGCACACACTTGGTGTGAGAAGTTACAACCAATAAAGTGATAAAAATGATGGTTTGACCTCGTTAGAATGCTTCCTAAAGGTGACTGCTTATTAAATCTCGAGTAAAAGCGCGAGGGGTAAATTTTGATTTGTGCTGCTTTGGAAAACCCTGCACTTCTGAGCAGCAAAGTAGTCCTTCGTTCTCTCCGGAGTAGCTCAGTAACTGTTCTCGTTGACAACTAACCGAAAAGACACAAAATAAACTAACAAATGTTTATCCAGGGCAAAACGTCACAAGTTATTTCACTAAATTTCATGCATTATCTATCGGAATGGCTTCTAATGTTTACATTACAGGAATAGTTTTATGGAAACTAGGGTGCTAAAGGCGCTAGTACAGACTATCTCCATATGCATATCAAAATGCAGTCTTAATGCAGCCAAAAAGATTGCATTTATATCACAGCATATTCGTGTGTATTCTTCATAAGTTATCAGTTCTCATCAGTAACCTTACTGTTCCAAAATACATGATGAACATGGATTCAGAATAGTCTTATCACACATGAGTCAAACACTTGCATCGGAACAGGTTACGCTCAGCTGCATGCATTAAATTTTCTCGATAGGTCTGTTTGTCCACGAACTTCTTTTGAAACGTGAAACAGTCGGAAGACAAGTCAAAAATAGGAGTATCAAGTAATCGTATTTCAATGTGCAGGGTTTTATTCATCCTCATACAAACTTGAATCAATATCCTCATTCTTCAGGAAGAGACCAAAAAGAAAGCAAACACCAGGTATGACGAACGTGGTAAGATTATGAGACAAACCGGTTGAGGCAACATTTCGTGAAACAGTGAAAGGGTCGGCTGAAAGATACACACTGCAGCGCAAAGGATTCAATGAAAAATCATTGCGTCCAATGCACTTTTTTACTTACTCGGAATATAACAGCGATTGGTCTAAGTTGTGCTCTACCCCCAAGAATGTTTGAGACGCCTTGCACAACACGAAGTTTCGCCATCTCACAACATCGGCTTCTTCATGTCTTGATGAAATGGATGAAGAACATAGGAATTTTTAATTGCTATTATATGACCAATATACATTTTGCGGTAGAACTGCATGGTTTTTCAGAATCTGAGAGCAAGTGTTTGCCATGTGAAATAGCGACAATTAACGACCATAAACCAATTTGTGCTCTTCTGAGCCATTCCCATGCGCGCACCTCCAAATTCGACTGAAAAGCTCTTTTGGTGTTAGTTGTGTGGACATAACACGAGTGGAATAGTCGACTTTTCAATTATCTCTTGAAAAGATTAACCTTTTATTGGCAACAGTGTAGGTTAAATAATATGGGCTTACAATATTTTAGTTTAGATCATTGCTTTTGTTCACTTGTTCCGAGTTTTAAGCCCTCCCATTTGCTTGTTAGAATGCTTTCATAGCAAAAGCCTGAATGCATGCATTTCTTCATTTTATTGACTAAAATGTGGTCAACGCTGTGTAAATGCTCGGGGTGGTTAACAGATTTCTAAATTACTTTGTTTAGGTTAATTCGTTAATTTATAGAACCAAACCATGGGAACACTCAAAGTGCTAAGCGGCATCATGGTTCTGTTTTCTCAAAGTTACCAGTAGCCTTAACTGCAGCAGCCTTTTATTTGCTGACCTCATACAGTATAAGTGGATTGAAGACTGACGTTGTTAACGCTATTGCCGTTAAACAACCAAAGAACTTACTATGACCTCGTAAACTGTGTGCGTGTACGTTCATTATTCGGCGTGATTGAATCACGGTCAGAACCCGGTCATAAGTCTGAAGTATTTTTGGGAACCCCAAAAACTGACGGAAAATCGACTCGAACGAACCACACCTAATCTTTCCTAAGTAACACTTCCAAAGGTTTCATACACTTTTGTTTGGATGAGTATGACGTTTTTCGCAATACCCGAATGACGTTGACTGTTGATGGATTTATATGATAGTTTGTTATCATCACTGGAATAAAAATTATTTGGCTTGCTATTCCACTCAGTCAAACAGCGGTAACAAATTACCTTGGCCTTGACCCGTCTAAGCCCTTAACGAGTTGTGTACTATCTAACAAGAAATTCGTAGTACATTTCACACTCACGGAACTCTCAGCACCATCCATAGCCGCCTCGGGTGTGCAAAAATGAAATCATCAAAACGCCAGAGGCTTCGTGGGTAAAATGATGTCGGAAATGGCGGCACTCGTACCACTAGCCGCTCCGTTTCAAAGGAATCCGTGCTGAGTAATCCAATTTTCTTATTACGCTACATTAAGGATTATAGGACAACTGCCACAATTTTGTATTCCAATAGCGCACTGATAAGGAAATCTGTGAAATCTGTAAAGTAATTTTCTCCTTAAGTTGTGCGGGTACTTCAGATGTTGCCATATGTGAAATGGTGGGTAGAAAGTCTCGATGTGTCGACAGCATAACCTTACGCTGTTTATACTCTGGCGTTTAACTGCATAAATCACCGGCCCATCACCCGTACATGCTGTCCCATTCTGAGGAACTCGTTGCCATCTTATGGTTCAGTGTAAACAGGTTAGCGAAGTTATTCAACGGTTGTACCTCAGTAAGCCATCGATATTCAAGCAAAAATCTTCAAATCCAGTAGATGTGATTTAAACGTCATCACCTGAATCAAGCGTCTCTAATTTAATTGATCAGTCGAATGTGCTTCTAAGATAACGGGTTGGAAGCTGGTTAGTTAGTCGTTGCATGAAACCACCTACCACCCAAGTCAATGCAGAAGTCGCCTTTATCTTAATGCTGATGAAAGCAGTGATCAATTCGGCACTTCTTTTCCATGCGTCGTTGTAATCCAAGAACATACGTCGATGTGCCCCTTCTCCGTTGAGGAAGCACGTATTTTGCCGAAGTTGTATCCCATCTAAATTATGGAATGCCTTCGTGAACGATTAGCGGTATGAACAGATGGCTTTTTTGTGAACAAACAGAGCGGTACTTGGTGTATGATCGGTTTTCTGAATGATGTTCCTCCCTTGAATCATTTCATGAAATTTGCGCACTGCAAATGCGATGGGCAAAGCCACATTCTCAGTTTGGTCTTAGCAATATGAGGTAGAGGACAGTAAACTGTAGTCGTTTGCATTAGCTTTTGGATATCTACTCCTGACTGAGTGTATAATTGCTCTTCCTGAACAGTAATAAGAGGCACCTGCCACTACGATAGTTTCAATGTATACATATATATATATATATACATATATGTCACCGTGTCAAACTAAATGAATAGACAAGGACAGAGCGAAAAAGGACAGAAAAGGATCAAAACGTTTTTGTCTTGTAACGCGTAAGCAGGGATAAATAACCCAAGTGAGGTTACAGTCAACCTGTTACTGCTTGAAGAAAAAACAGTTATCGAGCCAACATGCATCGGCATACTGAATCATCTCAGACACAGGCCGCAAAATGAGACGTGTTGGACAAAAATGACTTGTCCAGCCCTGGCCACGGGAACCATCAGCTCTAGCAGAGAGACAGCATGTTTATAGTCTCATTTTAGTCATCTCTTTAGGGTTCATGACTAGAGAAAGACTTATATTTTGAAACAAAGGTAACATCAAAAAACAGTCGGCCTCGTCTGATGCAATCATCTTCAGGTGTTACTTCCAGCTCAGTTGCTGCATGGGATACCTGGATGTCCGATGCGGTTGACCCTTTGGTTTGCTCATCCCAGTCGCCGGTCTCAGTCAAATATACTAGACAGTCTTGGGCAGCATATTAGTTGTATTTGTCAAGATAATTTTACATGGGGTTTCGAGAGTACCTCCATTGCCGTAAGCAATCTTCCCTAGGTTCTATTGGGCTTTTTCTGCCCTTCATTCGAGAATACGGGTGTGTATACGTGAATCTGCTTGTCAGGTCCTACGGGTTTGCACACCACTTCTTCGTCGCAAAATTTCTTTTGATGACTGCATGCGCTTTGAAAATGCAGTCGTGAATGATCTTAATATGCTAGCGAAAACGGAGATGACAAAGTGCTTCTGATAAACTTGAAAGCATGGTGACACGCAGATGTCCGTTTGCAAATAATAAAAGGGACGAGTAATTTTTTACCAGGTTTGAAAATATAACTACATCAGATACAAACTGATAATAATAGACCATGTCTTAAAACGACTGGAGTATATACAAGTCAGTGAGTGCTGAAATATTTCGAATAAGATTCAGTTTTTTGGGATCCGGCAAAATCAGCAGTAAAACACAAAAGAGTGAGAAGGCATAACATCTTTTCCTATCGAATGTTAAAATCAAATTTCTATATGCTACTCAGTGATCTACTCAAGTGATGCGATTGCCTACAGATACATGTACTAACAACGATAACGTCGTTCGTGAAAGCCAATCCTCCCAAGCATGGCGCCCTTAATTTGCAGAAATTTGGCAAGTGCAAATTTGACCCATGCTAAACCTATATAAACTTTTGTATTTTATGGATCGCCACATATTCGTTTTCTCCTCATAATCCACTACTAGGTACATTTCTGAAAATATAATCTTGAAAAATATGATTATATGGTTTAATTCAACAATAAAAATCCGCCAGCAGGAGCAGAGGATATTGGCGTCTCCAGTGCATCATTCAATTTTGTTTTGAATAGTTTGCCAGGCTAATAACACCATCATCCAACCTAACGACAGGCACCCCCTGGTACTGCTCAGTTTGGAAGAAATACGGCCAAATCCTCTTGTTTTAGGCGATATGTTGCTTTTGCATTGGTACACAGTCCCAAGCTATGAGAGAAAACTGTTCAGGTAAGGCCGTAGTTTTGAGATGACCAAATTTAGATGCCTATTCGGTTCGAGGGAATAAGGTTTAGGGTCTCCGATTGATAAAAGATTTTTCATTTCTTTTTATTTTGAGTGTCAACACTTAATGAGATATGTGTCCCATCGTCTCACTAAGTAAATCCATCGCTTGCAATTACATTATACTAGCAATCTTTACCAAAGAACGCTGCTGAGAAGAGCTTCTAGCAGTGATACTTGCATTCATAACCTTGCATTCCCACATTACATATTTGTTTATCTGAAGCACTATTCCATAGACTGCTTGTTGGTTGGAGAGTCGGCCCACTTCGAGCTTTGCAACGGCTCTTCGTTAAAGTGTTTGTGTGAGCCCGAGGTCCGAGTGATATATTAGTAAAATACTATTCCCTTCAAGCGACAATAATTTACCTCTAGTGGAACGTTTGGTGGTCAAGGATGAAAAAGCTGATTCACCTACCTAAATTTTGGAAGTCCGTCGTAGACGCATCTGTCCCCTTTGCAATGCTTGCTCGTGTTCTTTTTCTATCATACAAATTTATGTTTCGGCTGACTTATTAGGAGTATTTTACAAATTGCGTAATTGAACCTTTCTGCTATGCTCCCAAAGGCTTGAATTGACCGTATGGTGAAGAACTAGCTTTTCATTTGTGTAATCGTTTCATGCCAGTGTGATCAGGACTCTTCGCTATTATTTCCGAGTCATCATTTGTTTTTTTTTTGTTATCGGAAATTCTTCATTTCCGGTTTGATTCATGAGATTCCGTGTGGTTTCCACCTGGAAGAGTATACGGTGACATTATCACCGCTTCGGATTACGGTTGCAAACAGCTCAGTGAGAAAAAGCATTTAAATAGATACATTGGTAGATTCTTCCACTTAAATTCGGCTCTGTGAATGATATTCCCTGTGTATGTTAAGAAATCTATTGTTTATGTTTTTCTGTCCTGGATTTAATGACGTTTTGCATGATATAGAGTTAGACTACTGAGAAACGTCATGTTGACTAGTCTTTGAGGCCACATAACGCTTGTGTATATCTGGTATTCAAATTGAAGCCGGGATTTGCCTAACTAATTTGATTGCATCGGACTCCTCATGAGGCTCACTCAACAGCAAATATATCCTTGCATTTTCCTTGCTGGGATTCGAATGTAATCTCTGCATCTGGGTAAACTATCAATCCTTTAACTGAACTAACGAGGTTATCAACGATTATGCCTGTATTTGTTGTTTGATGCAACTAATAATGTTGTATACTTCTTGCGAACAATTTTATCCGTTAAATTTTTATTTGAATCACTTGTACGAAAGCACCTATTTGGTTCATACGATTCTGCCTTCGGCTTCCTCAGCATGGTCTGGGGTGGATGTTTCTGGCTTCGAGTCGGCTACTCGCCCTTAGCGCCACTCCAAATGCTCCCAAACGACCGGTGTCTCAAAATGCCTTATCTGATGAATTACCACGCTCTTCCTTCTTGTGGTGAAGATGGTCACACTAAACTTCGAAGACGAACACAGTTTTTTAGAAATCTCCACCAATTTGCCAGATTATTGGTAGTTATTCTGAGTTCTCTAAAGCCCATCTTATACTTCCGTTTGGGCAACCGGGTAGTATCAATCCTATGGACCCTACTGAATAACCATTGAGGCGGAGGTGGAGGATGTGATTACTACCGTGTAGTGTAATGAACTCTGCGCGTTGTTTCCTGTTCTTTCATCTTTATCGATCATTTCTTTCGTCTTTCGCTATGGAAGCCCATGATCGATATATAAACCCCCATCAGTCTGGGCTCTTTTGTGTATGCGCATATATATATATATATGTTATAGAGCCAATCACAACCCCTCAGAGATCGAAAGATTTATTGATTTTAAAAAGTAAAATCAGGATGAAATTTGGCCAATACTACTGATCCAAAGAAAATCGACGATCTGAAAATACATAAATGGATGGACAGTACATCGTTATTTTAAGGTAGGAAGATTTTTTCTCAGGACCAAATGATGTAAGGAGTGTATCGAAAAATCGATGCGCCATGTATTGGTTTTGATTATGAATGATATAATGTTAATAACAGAGCGATGTTGGTAGATGTAATGCGCCAGCGTTTCGACTACCATGGATGGGCTTTCTCAAGACGTTTTACAATCAAAAAATCCTGATAATAACTTTTCATGTTAGTAGTAGGGATTGGATGTTATCATGAAATAATTCACCATGTGATATCATCGCTCAACTCACCATAAAGAAACCATGGAAGCACTGTACAGCTGTTTCACCCTTGTTAGGAATCATCAGCAGTGCATATCAACCGCGCCGTGGTGAATTTCAGCAAACCGTTCCGGGCCTGTCCGGTAACTTAATGGCTAAGGCGTTCGACTCAGAATCGTTCGTCCTTGTTCGGGTTCGTGTCCCAGTTCGGGCGCGGTGAATTCTGTCATTGTTATTTTGAAGTTATCTTGTGTGATTTTTGGTTTCATTATGGTCTTCGTTCGCCGCTACCATCCGCCTGAATTATACCTGTTTAAAATCTTAATGGTTCTCACCCGGGACTGGGATCACGCAACGTTGCACCTCAAAGATCTTCTGACCCATACAAAAGAAGCACTCCTGCTGGCTGGCAGGGAGTTGTTAACAACACCCTTCTACCTAAGATATTCATTCCGGCATTATTGAGTACTAATAACTGCTCTTTTTTTATGAAATTGTCGAATCTAACCCTCACACTCCAACCACCGATCCATGCTTAAACTTGTATCATCTGCGTACAGGAATCTTAGCTGAACCCCGATATTACCGATTCACTTGTGTCGATAGAGGGCTTCATGCTCTATTGGCAGGATACAGTGTTGAACAAGACTGGAGTCGATGTGGCAGCATACTTAGTCTTCATGCGATCTTTCAAGTCCTAGGTTAGTTATACGTACTCGCTAAACGGAATTAACTGCCTTGTAAAACAATATAACTCTAGGATTTTTGCCATACTAGTAAAATCAAATGAACCTATGCGTTGCCTCTATTAGCTCGCAACATAACACAAAATTTTTCGACTCTTTCCTAGTATTCATTTTCCTATTTTTGAAAGTAATCTGCACATTGTTGTAGATGATTTCAATCATGCATATTTCCTACAACTGAGTGTGTTTGTTTTGACTGATCTCTGCGTTTCTTTCATATCTGCCGCTCCTCAGAAACACTAATCGTCGCCGTATATCCACACAGAAACCGAAATCTCTAAGTGCACTTCTACAAATAATAATAAAAGTTAAAATCAAAAGCACCGACACGATATTCGCCAGCAACCTTTTGAGTAGTAACAACAATCAATTCCTATGGCAAGGCATTCGACTGTTGTATGGGAAGAAGAAGCATACGAAAACTTCTGCGGATGTCGACAGCATCAATCGTGCTTTCATTCATCGTCCCGCTTATACCCCGATCATATTTGGAGAAATTAATCATATGACAGTTACAGGTTTTTCTAGAGACGAGGTGCTCGACCCTCTGCGCAACACTAAAATGATCACTGGGGTTGGTCCTGAGAGTCTGCCCTCAGCTCTTTCAGAGCATGGGGATATGGCCCTGACGGATGCATTCACATCTCTGATTAGCTTATCCTTAAGCTCATCTTCTATCCTTGACTGTTGGAGACCCGTCACTACAATCCCCATCCCATAATCTAGCAGTTTTACTGCTTTAGCAAAACGCTTTCGCCTCATCGTCTTAACATCTTTTGGTTCTAAACTGACAGAGCGTGCTGCACGTAAGCGCCTGCGTTTTTCTATGTATCCTCCTGACGACCCATTTCAGTTTGTCTATAAATCTAACAAGTCCACTTTGGACGCTGTCGCCTCCCTCATTCACCACGTTTGCAAGTCCTTAAACGTATCCATGGGATCTGTGAATTGCGCTATCCTATTTCACTTGTTTGTATTTGATTCGCGCCCGCGGTCTCTTCTACTTAAAACCTGGAAATATTTGGTTCTCCCAAGCCTTTATTAGCATGGCTGTCTGACCACTTTACTAACCCAACCCAGTGCACACAAACCGTTGGTTACCAAATCGAGAATGTTTCCTAGTACCGATCTTTTATCGTAATTCTTCTGTGCTTACATCAGAGACTTATCAACCAGCTCTGCATGTCATCTGTTCAAGTACGCTGTTGATGTTGCTATCACTTAAGTCATTTCTAGCAATGATGACTTTCAAAGTTTTACCGACAACCCATATTACATTTACGATTTCTCTGCACGAGCTCATTTAAATCTGAGCACACCTAAATGTTTCCAAGGTCTGTTCGCTCATTCTCGGTCAGACTACACATCCGAAATTTCTTCCATCAACTCAGAAACGCTTACCAGGTTTGATTATATGAAATATCTAGCAATTACTGTTGATAAAAATCTGAAGTGGACTTCTCATATTTCTACCTGTGTAAAGAATCTCCGACGATTTTCATTTCAAGACAAGAAGCTGCGGCACTACAAGGTGAAACAAAGCACAATCTCCCGGATTGTATACCAAGGTGTTTTCCCAATCCTTCTTTACTGTTCTCCTGTCATTTTTCCGGGTTTACTTACAAAAGGCTTTAAAATTTTTCGCCGGGCCTATCAGTTATTAGTCGTGTCTTTATTGCCACTAACTGAATTGTCCAATAATCTATGTGATCAGCACTTATCAGCTTGTGAGAAATTCGTCCACAAAATTCTTTCAGATTCCACGCATCCTCTACAGAACGATTTTCCATAGTGTTGCTCTTTCATATTTCTACACCATCTAATTCGCATTCAGTATCCATAGGAATTCCACAGTCCCATATTTAGCACGCCTCTTGACAAACCGTGACCGGGTTTCAGCCGATTCCTGAGCAACGTATCTTAATGTGCTCAGATCATTCAACAGACTTTTTCATTTTTACTGTGCGAATATTGTAACCTCTGCTTATTTTTCCTCTTATTTTTGGAGTAAAATCGGGCATATTTTCTACGCAGATTTGCATACAATAAAAAATAAAAAAATTTGCAACTGCATTTTATCCAGTTACATTTCTTTCTGCAAGCTCCACTGCTTCATTAAGGATTATTTCACTTGCACGTTTGTTGCATGAATTGGTGGTGCTTGTTTTACTCTGTTTTATAACGGTTATCGTCCAGTCCGCTTCTCTTTTCTCATCTAACGATGGAGTAATGTACCTCTGCTAAGTACCACTGAGGTATGGCATTTACCTGAAACCATTTCCAACCGACTAGTACGAACCGTCAAACGTGGTCGGTTATTAAGGTGCGTAACGTCTTCCAAAGTTAAATTTTATGTTATCTAATGTTGTTGGGTTTGCTCATGACTGGTGCCTAAAGGATAGAATCACTTTCAACGGCCTTATTTAAGCTGATTGTTCTAACTAATCATTATTTGAAAGAACTTTTCATTTTATCTTGATGGTTTCTTTATATTGATAGAAAAAGACAAAAAGCCGTAGATGTTGCGGTTCGAAAAAGTGGCTGGTGCTAGTCTTCTGATTTATTACATTGGTTCTGACACTTTGAATTGTTGTTCACTGTGATTTCAGACGGCCATCATTCAGTTCACTCGACACAGCTAACATCGCAGATGCAAGTGATTTGGTGCGCAAATTAGAGGGTTCTTTTTGCAAGTAATCCTGTCTGCGTGTACAAAAGGGGTTACTACTTATTCAAGGGCCCAACTTGGAACAAACATTACAGCAAATAAGTGTGTACTGATCCCATTTTGTGACAACTAATTTTGTTTGAAGGCCGATGAAATGGGTGTTGTCCCGTCGTCATGTTGTTTCATAATCATGTTGTTGCATAGTGCAAAATCATTCACGTGTAATCAATATCTGAACCTAGGACTCTTATCTTAATTGGATTCTCTAAGTGGCTCAAATTCTAATAGAGCCGCGACGAATATGCGGTTTATGTACGCGGTAGAAATGAATTTTCACTTCTTATGGCGACATAACTTTCTTCTGGATACAATTTGTGACAAAAATAAGGAAGACGGCTAAATATTCTTTCTAGGAATATTGGTTTTGTTTGTTATTTCTGGGCGTAACTTAACCAGCAGTAAAGTAGGACGAATCGTAGAGGTAATTAGTGAGTAAATAAGAAGGAGGAATTAAGAGACTTATAATTAAAATCCATTCGGAAGTCAGGGCCGGCGTATTTTAGTAGCCGGATCGCGTGAACTTGGACCAAAAGTATTAAATTACAAGTACATTCAAGTCCAATGGCATACGTTTGCTAGTCTTCGTTAACTCAGAGATAGTTATTTATAGCCATCGACAAAAGCCTGTCTCGAAAAACGTAATAATTACCCAATAGGATATGTATGTATATAACTGCGTGATCTACAAGTTGATATCTAATCAAACCAACCAGTCATGAACGGTGTTTTGATTTTCTATTAGGTGCAGACTTTTATTGGAAAGATCAAAATGGGAAGAAGAGCACGAGCGAAATTGCATATCTACCGGCTTACTCTCATGCCACATTCTTTTGCAAAGGATCTCAGGATTCCTCTTGGATGTATCATCCGTTCGGTGAAAGTCAGTTTAAAAATGTCAAACAAGACCAGTATACCGCATTACATTTTGATACAACGGAAAACACCTGGAGACTTCATTTGTCTAGAGTCTTCTTCGAATCAGCTGGTGTTTACCTGTGTATGCCCATTTCTGCAAAGCCCAAACTGATCGAGGTACACATATTGACAGGTAATTATATTTTTTACTTTATCGAGTTTCTGTTCTTTCTCCGTCCTCGTGACCATCCCTGTGTTTTGTTTTCTGTTGGCTTGTTCATACATTCCAGTAACAAACGTATCAAGCGCACTGATCAAATTATACCATCGCACTGTCTTTGTTGGCAAGTTACAAATTCGGACAGGAGCACCAAAGAAACGCACCAATCCAACCATGGTGTGCGTATTCAAGGTGAAAAAGCCCAACTGGGACAGGTTGTCCGTTCGATGGCGTGGTGGGCTTTGCGCAGACATGCCGCAAATTTACAATGCTTGGACTAGAACAGATGAGAAAAAGGGAATCGTCCAATCGGGGCTTGTACTGAGGAGGCCAGGTTAGTAGTTATTTTTTAATGAGCCCGAAATGGAACCTTTCAATTTTCTTCCTTTTCGTTCGCTTAGGATGGCATCGCATTGTCATGCCCAGTTCTCGAATAAGGAAATATTAGACAGAGACCAACAAATGGTCATAGAAATTCAGCTACCCAACATATTGATAAATGGAACACGAGGCTTTCAATATGGTAGCTTGTTATATTTAACTGAATGAACCTGGAAATTATTATTGTCGAAGCAAAATAATTTTAACAGGGCAAATATCTGACAGAGCGGCGGTGGTCAAGCTGATAAGTTCGCGGCGTTTGGACGTGAAGGTCGCAGATTCTCGACTTGAATGTAGCTTTTGACTCAGCCAGTTGTGCGGTTCTGTGACCTCTTTTCAGTTTGAATAGTTGGGGAAATTTGCTTTTTTTTCTGTCTCTACACAAGCAGCCGATGCCAAGTTCTTGCTTACGGCATTCTTCCACTCAGTTCAGCAAGTGAAGTGGTGTTCGTCATGGTTACCTGTTTCACAATTTCTGAAAACTTTATAAATAGGATGGTAATAGAAACCTTTTTTCTCTCGTGTGAGTACGGCGGCATTGAGATTCACTCAGACAAAAGCCTATTTAATATACAGCGCGCAGACAATGTTATGCTCTCAAATGAGGAAACGAAGAAGTTGAAAGTTCTTCGATCTTCTTGGCCACAGTGTAAGCATTTTTGGGGCTGATTTTCCACCTCTGAAGCGCAACATGTTGTTGAAGAACTAGGTTGGCTCGAAGTCAAAATTCGGTCCTGTGGAGGAAGTCTGAGGTGAAGTAGCTTGGCCCAATTACTTGGATAGTTGCATCTTGCCTGGTGTTCGTATATCAGATGAAGAACTTTCCCGTGTGCAAAAGACTGGATTAGCACTTATCACTTTGAGTCAGCCGTGAGGCAGGTTATTAATTGTGAGTAACCGGCGGTACGTTTTCGTTGTGCGACATAAAAATAGCGTCATTTTGACTTAGAGGAGTGCACCACTGTGATGGAAGAATCAACTACAAAAGATTTCCCTGTCTGCTCATGAGAGAAACAAACACATTTCAGTGAAAAAGACTGAGATATCTGGTGATCATCCCTGGTTACGGCAGACTAACTGTTAGTCGTCACGAATATTACTTTTCCAATTGGCACGCGTGAAAATTGATGTCTTCAATAAATTTTTTAAGATGCAGTTTTGCATTAATTGTAAAAGGTACCGATTTCCTTTTTGGTTACGGACGTCAATCTTCTCGGTCCCCATAACTTAGGTAATTCAGTGTTTGTGATTTACCTGTTGGAAGGGTTCTTGAAGGATACATCTAAATAGAAAGCATTTTTATAGGGATGGTTAAATTCCGTCGGAGCCATTGGCCTCCCTTATTTTGAGCTGCGTCAATGCACCAAGTACTTCACTGAAACGGACCCCAAGCTAATCAAATACCAAACAGGATGTCCGGGGTTAATTCTACCGGTGATTTGCTGACTGGCATTGGAGAAAAGGACTGAATTCAACAAACGCTTTTTTCTGTTTCTTAATATTTACCAATTTCATAAATTGGCAGGTACAAATGAGCGCGGGGGCTAACAGATAAAATGGTGATAATACGACAACGTGCATGGTAGATGAGCCTAAATTTTGAGTGAATGAAACCTAGGAGAAGGTACGGCCAGTTCCGTTGAAGTCAGGAAACAACATGTTACGATCAGGTTATGTTTTGCCAACATTTCATATAGGTAAATATGAATCATAGGTTTACTAAACTTACCTGAGTCTTGCTTGAGAATTCGACATTGATAAATTCTGCTCCTGCAAGCTAACGAAAGAAAATTGTCCACATTGTCCGGTACCTTTGCAATAAATGTGTGGAGTAACAGCGACAAGGTGAACGCTTATTTCCATACCACGACAGCACGCGGTTTCCAGACAGCGTTTGAAAAATCCCACAGAACACATTGAAAACAACACAACTCGGCGAACAAGTTCGTTTTCACTTATTCGTACTCATGCCAATATGTCACACGATCAGGGTGTAAACCACTTGTTGGATGGCGACAAGTGGGTCGGGGAACAAATTGTTTCTGAGCTCACAGAGGGAGATTATACAAACGGATAGATACGCCTTGGCAGTATACAAGAAGCAAAACTTGACAGTTCTTGATTGCCTGCTCCTAACTTTGTAGATGATGCTAAAAGCACTTGTCATGTTCACTGAGTTATTTGATTCGATAAAACGTGAAAACACCACGCCAGCAATTACGTTACCTGTTTCTGTACTCACGTTATATTGTTTCCAGACCTCATTAAGAGCCCTTCCTCTACTAACAAGTATGCCATTTTATTTAGTTAACCATTTTATTGTGTGTCGCCTATGTGTGTCTCGCCTATGGTACCTGAGTTTGCAGAGATAGTGCCTAAATATCGCAACAGTACTTGGAGTTTTGCAAGCCCTTCTCTCGGCTGTTTTCACTAAGCCATTCACTTCAGAGTGAAAGAGATTAAGCTGATCAGCTACAGTCCGTTGGCTACACTGGAGCCCTAGTTACATTAACTACGGTGATATTAATTTTGAACGAATCCATGAGGCTCACTCGGAATAGTCTGGTGACTAAAGTACTCAATTTTGACTAGTGCAAATCCCAAATCAAAAGTGGCATGAACTCAGAAATGTTCCTAATACGAAGGTAAACGTTGCCTTAGATAAAATACCGCGTAATAATTTAGTCTGATTGGAAGAAATTTCGCCTAAAAACGTTTTCGGTGAGTTGCTGACTCCGGTCTTGAAAGCAGATAAATTGTAGGTTGTTGGAAAAATTAAAAGACGATGGGTTTTTCAAAGCCTTGCAGTTCGAAGAAGGAAAGATAACTGAAATGAAGAAGTTCGATATCTAGAGATGGAGATTTGGTAGGGACGGCTGGCCTCCTGCATACGAAAGGAGCGAGGAAAAATCATGGGAAGAGGAATTACCTAAACGAGTTCTAAGGAACACTAATCAGAATAACAGCGATAGAAAGCAAAAGTGAAGCAACTGCTCAGTAGTGAGCAAATGACGGCAGATTTGAAGTCAGGGGAGGATCACTAATCAACCAAACGGATTTAAGTTGAACTCGATAAAGAAGACAAAGGGCTGTAGATGAGGCTTTGCCCTACACATGACTGCAATTCTCGAATATCGGGCAAATTTGAGCTTTGTTTGAAGAAAGTAGGTGGACGGGTGCAAAAAGCTTCCGGTGCAGAATAGGAAACCAATTTTACACGCTTCACGAGAGGCAGGCGTTGACGCAAATGGAGACTAATGACGAAAAGGATTTATGGGCAAGTCAACCGATGAAAGTGAGTTAGTGGAATGTAGACTAGTCGACTCAAAATTTCACTGGAAAGAATAGGAGAAGTGTTTGAGTGGAACAGAAAGGAGGGGAATCATGGAAGATTGAAGCAGACATAACTGGTAGGGCCTCAAAAACGAACTGGCCCGAGATCAGAAGGAAGTCATGCAGTTGTATTGTATTGTACTGTAATGCACTGAATAGACTTTTGCGCACAATCAATAATGTCGCATTTCAATCAAAAAATGTGAGGGGAAAAATGAAACAGGAAAACAAAAACAAATAAATAAAATAAAAAGTACACTCATCGCCTCCTATAAAATATAAAAGAACTCATCCAGGAATAATCGTAACACATTATGACAGGTTGCTCAGGAATTCGGCTAAAACACGGTCACGGTTTGTCAAAATTCGTGCTAAATATGGGACAGTGGAGCTCCTATAGATATTGATTCTTGAGAGTAAGGAACGAGAAGCTGATCATGTAGAAAAATGAGAGCGATACTTTGAAAGATTGCTCTGCAGAGGATGCGTGCGAACTGAAAAAAATTAGTAGACGAATTTCTCACAAGCTGATAAGTGCTGATCACATAGAATAAAGGACAATTCCTTTAGCGGTACGAAGGAGACGGCTAATAATTGATAGACCCGGCGAAAAATTTTAAAGTCTTTTGTTAGTAAACCTGGAAATATGACCGCATACTAGTAAGGAGGGATTGGAAAAACACTGGTATACATATTGCAAGACAGTGATTTGTTTCACCTTGCAGTCTCGAAGCTTCCTGATTTGAAATAACAATCGTCGGAGATTCTTTACACAGGTAGAAATATGAGAAGTCCACTTCAGATTTTTATCAACAGTAATTCCTAGATATTTCATAAAATCAAACCTGGTAAGCGTTTCTGAGTTGATGGAAGAAATTTCGGATGTGTAGTCTGACCGAGAATGAGCGAACAGACTTTGGAAACATTTAGATATGCTCAGACCTAAACCAGCTCGTGCAGCGAAATGGTAAACAGACCACTGGTTGTTGGAAAACTTTGAAAATCATCATTCCTGTAAACGACTTCTGAGATTTCATAATCATCAACATACTTAAACAGATGAGAGCATCAGCTAGTTGATAAGTCTCTGATGTAAGCACAGAAGAATTACGATAAAGGAACAGTACTACGAAGTACTCATGAGTTGGTGACCAGCGGTTCTGATGTTATGCCATCCATTTGTGTGCACTGGGTGCGGTTTGTGAAGTGTGAGAGTCAGATCGGACATTTACGTAACCAAAGAGCGGATGTTAGTACTCAGCAATGCCGAAATGGCATCTTGGCTGGAAGGGTGCAGGTAAGGACTGCCTGCCAGCCAGCACGAGTGCCTCTTTTGAATTGATGAGAAGCTCGCTGCGGTGCAACAATGTGCGATACCAGTCTTTGTCGAGAAACGATAAGGTTTTTAACAAAAGTAATTCCGAGTGATTGTGGCGTTGAACGGAGAACACAATCGAAGCAAATATACGACAACAAAACAAAGAAATATGATGATACAGAATTGTAGCGCAGCTAGTCAAAGGGAGCGCGTGGAAGAACATAACGGTCATGATCGACATTACCAGTGGATTGGTGGGCAGTGGAATAGGAAAGAGGACAATGTAGATACGTCGCTGGTGCAAGATCATCAAAAATTGACAGGGCGCAAGTAGGGAACCTAGTGGAACACCATCATGCACAAAGAGCGGCTGAGACAAAACCGCATCGACCCAGACGGAAATGATCCGATTGCTTAGAATATGTGATATCCATGATTTGCGATCCGGAAAGAACTCGAACGAAGAGATTTTTGACAACTGACCTTCGAGGCAGACTAAATCAGATGCTACTGAGATGTGTATCAAAACCAAGTAATTTTTCTGTGGTTATCGAATTTAGCTGACCAGGAACGCGAATTGTCAGCTTGTATTTCGTCCGTAGAACGACGTGACGAATCCATACTGGCGGTCTCTCAGAGAGTCTGAACGTTGGAGGAACCGAGAGAACTGGTCGGAGCAAGTGGTTTTAAAATCTCAAAATGCAATTATACGATTAATGGAATGCGCTTTCTGAGGTCAGAAGATTCTCCGTATTTTAGCATAAGAAAAATCATTGCTTTTTTACGGAGTGGTAACTACTTTAGTTTAGAGGAAAGGGAAGATTACCTAATACATAGATCATACATTTTTGGGACCATAAGTGGTATGCGGTCCAGACATAGAGGTTTGGAAACATCCTGAATAAAGGGAACTTGAACGGTCTTTCAGGAAGAAAAGCATGACTGGAAACGTGAGAAACAGGCAAGAAAGTGCAAAAGACAGAGAGAAAGGAAAACCTAGAGGAAAAACCTTTGTCCTTATCAAACGGGTCTTAGATCAGAGTGCCGGAACAATTGCGAAGGGAGAAAAATTTGGATGGACCTAAATTATAGTAATCACCTTTGCAAGGGACAGTGGTCATCTGCTATCGGTGGCGGATGGGGTCGGCCGAAGCAGTTTTTCGCTTCCTGTTAAGCAAGCAAGCATTTATTTTTCACCTGCGCAAAACGATTTCAGAATGTTTGGTTGAGTGTTCACCAGCGTTACGTAAAGTTTTCAAATCGAACAACACGGTAGCTTGGATGGTTAGATCACTTAGGGCATCGTGGTTTGTCGGGTTAGGCGACCTAAAGATGCATGCCTTGAACAACAGTCTCAGTAAAATTAAAAACAAGCATTGAAACATCAGATACAGGGCAACAGATGTTCCAAAGGTAACAAGAAAATTATCGCAATAGGCAGAGTTGCAGTGTCAAACGGTCAGTCTAGAATTTGGTTCTGGGAGGTGGGGTAGGGGAGAAAAAAAGGATGGAAACGGAAGTGAAGCAATGGTCCGAAAAACCCGAATGAGACAGGAAAGTGATATTATAGGATAATAAGGGAATGGATGTAAGAATTAGATCAAGAATGTATGCGGTGGCAAAGAAGATCGGGAGATGTGTAATTTCCAAGGTTGTACTCCAATTTGTCAAAAATTATACAATCTTTCAAAGCTGAAAACACTTGACTTTTATCCACTTTGGTTAACTGTGAGATGCTAATCGAGGATTTACGTCAGTCTCAATCAGAAAATAAGGGCACGGTTGGTAAAGTCTTGATTTCTCTAGTACTTCCCGATGGCATCGGAATATCGACAAATCGGACGTTGAGCAATTGAGTAACTGAAAGATTGTTGAAAGATAATCGCTCTTACGAATGTATTATACGGAGTTACATTTGGTGATCATTTCCACTTTTCTGCTCGTTTACCCTTGCCCACTCAGTAATAATTCTATCTAGTATAAAAGCAAGCCGTATGCATAGAAGTTGAAACATTAGTTAAAAGATGCGTTTGAGGAAAAATTGTCGCCTAGAAATGGCAATAATTACATGTCATTGTCTGCCAGCACTTTACTGGTCGCAATATTTTACACGAGGCATGGTGGTTACAATTTTTCCCTAAAACGTAAACAAACAAATTCATTCCTCTCTTGCGTTATTGAAATCAATGGTTGCTTTCTTTCTACAATCCGTCCTGCCCGTTTTTACAGTTCTAAGGCGAGATGTCTACGGTCCATACCAATGTGATTTGATTATTGACAAGCAAGTTCAATTAAGCGGTAACGCACAATTGTTCAGTAAGTTTTGCTCTTATGCCACCATCCACTACAAGCCTTCTGAACCATTCCTAAATACCTGTCTGTGCATGATATCTTTCTGCCGCATTTCCCGTTTATTCTGTTCATTATGGGATGGCTATCTACTACCAACAAAAGCGTCTTATCACATGTCCGCATATCACATACGTATTCCTGTACCGTACTGTATATTTATTCATCGAAGTTCATTCTCGCAGAATTGACAGATGGGCATCCAAAGATTCGGTGAATATTTCGTACCATTTTCGTTGTAAAATTGCTTCCAATCGTTTAATCGATTGAACGTTATCCAGCTTACAACTTCGTCATTCTACGCAAAGATCCACAGAATCTAGCTGAAAGCCAGGTGTGAGGTAGGTATTGTTCCACGTTGTATCTGTATGTGAAATGAAGACGTGAGCGGAAACTGTCAAGCATTCAACAGGTTCCACCATGACCGAACATTTCAGTTGTTTCCATGCAATGAATTAATTTCGTTTAAAAGTTCCATCATCGTATTACTTCTTTAGGGGGACAATTATGATGCATTCGATTTCGCAAGTTTGTTAGCACGTCACGGTCACCTTCACATTTAACCTTAAAGACCAGGTGCTGCGCTTCAGAACATCGTGCCTGAATATTACTGCTGCTTATATCCCTTTGGTTTTTGAAATCAGCGTGGTTACATTTTGTGAAAATTCTTTGACAGAAATACGACAAACACTGCGAACATGAAAACAGTACTAACGGTAAGCTACACTGGAGTAGCAGAGAACGGTAAAATTGTTAATGATATTCTCTTCTGTCTGATCATTATTGTACACTATCTCATCAGACAGAGCAAGAGATTCATGTGCATTTATTCCGGTATAAAGTGCAAGGTCCAGGTCGAATGGCTGAGTGGAAACGAAGTTTGTTATTTATTCGCTGGATCTTTTCTATTCGTCTCGCTAAAGTTAGATAGGATTCAATACCCCTATTTATTACTATGCAATGTCAGAGACTAGTCACAATCAGCACATGTTCACTGGCGTTGAAGTGCTTTGAAATCTTGTTTCAAAATACCAGGAAGAATTACGGTTAAATAATATAACATGCGCGGAAGACCACTGACCATGAATGTTGGAACGAATTTTGGCGGTGCTCAAAACTGTCCGGGTCTTGCTTGAACAGGTAAACGGTGCAGCTTTCCGACACTGGTTAGTACGAGTTTTTCATTTTAGATTGCAATCTGGTCTAATGCTGGGACGCGCAAGTGGACTGGCTCTGGATAATTGTTTGGTAATAAGAGTAACAATCTCCTGTAAATATCCACGAGAAGGGTTGACAGAGCATTCCGGGGATCTAAGTGGATACAAAAATTGACGCTATTGGAAAGAAAATCTACTCAAGAGCGTTTTTCACTAAACTCCCTGAAATTCGTCTAGTCATAAACAGTTCAACAAAAGAAAACATCGCTAGCACAAAGTTTGCAGGGGCATTTCGAAAGATCGCTAATGAAAGTGGAAAACAGAAAAAGACGCACCGTCCTTAAATGCACCAGGATTGTCACCAAGTGACTGAGGAACCATCTTTTTTGCTTTGTTTTGCCGGAATCGATTAGAAAATGTTCAATAAATGTAAAAGATTCTTTTGGAGGGATCAAGAGCTTTCAGCTGCTGAAGAAAGTGAAATCGGGGTACTGAATGGAAGATTGAGGACTAATCAAGAAACATGCACCGAACAAATGGTATGAACTAATTCAGTAATTTACTGATGCGATGGACTAGGCAGACTACGTAGACACTGGTGAATCCTGCGCATTTTCATGAAAACTGAAGAGCGTCAACTGGTGAGTTCAGGTCCTTATGAAAACTGACGAGGACAATCTTGCGTTCACATTAAGGCCAGCGTATTTGTGGACTACTAGGCAAAATCGATCAAAACAGGATATCTTATTACAAAGACGAAGACTGATTAATTTCTGAAAGTTCAGCGGGTAGAGTTCTTACAAAGTAGCCCCTCGCTTCTCCCGTTTGGGGTGTCTACTTCAATTGTCAAATCAGTCGTAGCAGTGAGTAGGAGAATAATTGATCCAGGCTTACTCCGCTGCTGTGTGGACAGGTTCTTGTCAAAACTGAAGGTTTTGTTTGAAAATCCTAGTCGTTCTTCCACTTAGCAGCTGGTCACTTTTACAGTATCTTTCCATTATCTCCTGTAAATTGACAATCATAAAGAATTCCTTACTTCTTGGTTCGTCACGCATGATAATTGAGACTTCGATGCCCATACATCGACCGGAGTTGGTAGAGATCACTGGGTCACTTCTCATAGACTTCTGCTGAATTAGTAAATTGCGAATCCATGATTGGAGCAATGCGACCCAACTAACCGCTCCTGGTATCTCAGCAAGGTATTTCCTGTCCACTTTATGAGATCAAGAATCGAGCTTGCAGTTGGCGTGGCGTGTAAGTTACCTTACCGGCAACGATGAAGCAACTTTTTCAGACTGGACCCGAATAAGTAATAATTTATTTGCTGTAAAACTTCAGTGGTTAGTTGGTTTCTGAAAGGATGGCTGAGCCTGTGATATGTCGCTTGCATTCCAACAAATTATCCTTCTAGCATGCACAAGGATGAGTCTTCTGACGAACTCTCGTCCACCGTAGCAGAAGACATTGACAATAAGGCGTCAACTGGTGAATTCGCTGCATAAATTGTGAAACCTAATGCATTCGAAGCTTACTCAGCTATGCGCTGTATCGGACCAACTTACTTCAAAAGATAATGGAATGGGCTTCTCCTGCTCTGCGGTGACAATTGAGCATTCCTTTGGAGTACGAAGTTCTGACACAATTTACGGAGCATAATGACTCAACAGTCTAATTCTAAAGGGATCCGGGTCCAGTTTCATCATGTCTCTGTCCATGTGTTTCTGTCCAAAACTTTACATCTTACTGGTATCCGTACATAAAGTCGTAACACGCATCAGTTCTGTGGGTATTTCCGCTTAATCCAAACGGTCATTTAAGCAAATCCCAAACCTAGATAGCCGACTAATGTTCGTGTAACTCAGATGTTCGCACCAGTTACAACCAAAAATCATCAAATCAGGTAATAAGTCCATCGAACAATAAATCAGATGAGTAGCTGGACTAAATCAAACGGAAAATGCATTTGAAATAAGTTTTGCACGCGGTTTTTGATCCAGTATCCATCAAGGATGCAGGAATTCTCAAACGCCGCTAGGTCTTATAGAGTACAGGCATTAGCTCTCAAACTACGTGGAGACGAATAAGACAGGACACCAACAGTGCCGGGCTACAGTAGCCTTAGGAAGGATAATCAAATTAGTTGACTGAAGTTGCCAATGTAATGCAAGTAGCCGCTCCCTCATGTATATGTCGCAACTGTTAAAACGTATATGAGACACCGGTGGCCAGCTAACTTTGGTCACAAAATCATGAGATAAATTTATATAGGTGACTCATGGCAAGTATCAAAGGTACATCTTCTGGGCTTGATACCTCTAGGAATGGTTCATCTGGCCATTGTCCAATATAGTTACACTGACGACAAAAGCCATGAAATCTTAAAAGGCAGTACTTGGACTCCCAAGTAAAAAGGAAGTTTGATCAAGCACTCGATCACTGAGGCATGTAAAATCGAACGGTCCCAAAGGACGTGCCCCGGTTCTTCTCCGACCGAAGAGAGATGCCTTGAGAATATCAATTGCTTTCCTGAGGCATGACATTTGGAAAAAAGAATATACTCTGTTACCCTGAAGCTCCTTGCTTAAAGGTATTCATGTTCAGGAATGGTATATGCATTGGTTTTAGTAATCATCGTGGGGTCGGTTTAATTCTGATGGTGAACAGGGTTTTAACCTTAATAATGCTGCTCTTTTTGACATCGGTTCGTGAGAGTAAGTTTTGAGAATTGCAGGTTGAATTTCTGCGAGGTTGGTGTTGGATAGAACACATTTTAACATTTTTACTTATCTATGTACATCGGTACCCTCAATCATTATTTTCTTGACATGAAGTTGCATCCGGCTAAGTTGACTAAACAGCTCTATTTGATGCCCTTCAACGAAAAAGAAGTTAATGGATCAACGATGAACGTTCTACTAACGTAAACATGATCACTTGGGAAGTTTGCGGTATAGTTTCAAGTTCAATCGAAACGACTCGGGTACTCGATAACAGTGACCAAATTTGCGAATTCTGTTTAAATTCGTTGTCGGTGTGGCACTAGAGGGTGTTTTATTAAGTCTCCATGATTTTGACGTCAAACGAAAGCTTTGAGACCTATATAACGTGGACGACATTGGCCTGTTTCAATGTATGGAACATGCATAGCGTAGACTAGATAAATTCACGAGAGCTGAGGCTCCATTCAGCATATGCTTTAAACTTTCAGATTCTGAAATACTGTCACAAGACCGTTTACCTGTGGTTTTGAGCTCGCATTCAATGGGGCGATTTAACAGCAGTCGCCCGCTCCACTTAGTTCGGCAGTTGTTAGACGGAAAGTGGTGGCACAGTAATAGCGATAAGCACGTGTATATCCGATGCTGGAGCGGTGTAAGTTGATCTGAAATACTTACGGTGAAAACCCGATCATTCGCTGGAGTTGAAAGGTCGGGTGTGCTGCGCCAAAGTGTGTCCAGTTTTTCTGTATAGCTGCGAGGCATCTAGTTTACGTGCTGATCATCGCCTTGAGGTTTTCGACCACCTTTGTTTACTTGGCGTCTCTAATACTAGGTGAGATGACAGTGCAGGCAGTGTTTAAATTAGAAATGGATTATTGGGTAGGGATTTCGAAATATTCTTCCTCAGGCTATTCAGATTTCGCTAGTTGGGGCACATGTTGCATCTTACCTGCCCTGCCGTCTTCCATTCTTCCTACCGAGTGAAAGAAGTCCCGTATTAGTCGATGGACGACGTGGCAGGTGGAAGAGAGAAAATGTACAGCTGAATTATGTAAAGTAAGCACTTTGAGTCTCCGTGGTTAGGATGCAAACGATTCTCATTCCAGTTGGCTGGAGTCACTGAATGTTATGACAGCGTACTAGAGCAGCGATTATAGTGTTGTCAATTTCTGTCGAATGTGGACGATCAAAAATTAGTTAGACCGTCCATTTCTCGTTTCTTGCTCCGGTTTTTTCTTTTCTCGTTCTTGTAGGTTCACCCCTGTCCACCTTGGATCATATTCTCATTGCAACTTATAGCACAGTAAAAAGACAGAGAACTCACCGTTCTATTCTACAGTCTTAGATGGCAGTGACAATGGGCTAAGCCAGTCGGCACCAGTGGAATTTGGAGCATTCGAGAATCGGATTCAAATATGAATAGGGGCTCATTTGGCAGGGAAACAATGGGTGTAACAATTTCGTCTGCCGTATACTTGAGACTTGGCTGAGTGAGGTCACCAGGACTAGCAGCAGGTCGCATTTTGGATTTGCGAGCAATTTCATACGTTTTCCAATTCAGACAGTTTCGAGATATGTAGAAAATAAGAAATCGAAAGGGAATTTATCGTGTATGTTTGGTAATTCAGCTACAATTAGTCCCCATATTCCGTCAAAAATGCTTGAGGTTCTTGGCATTTGAATCCTTCTGAGAAAAGCTGCACTTGAGTACGTTGCCCTTGCCTTAACCAGTTGCAAACGTTTTCTGACTTATTACTTTCAATGGTACCTATATGCGAGTTTTTGCCTTGTAGAAAATGAAAAGTTCGTGAAGTTGATTCCATCATCAGAGACGCACGTTGTCTCAGTAAAGAACATTCATTCCACCGGGAATAGTAAGGACGCTGAGTAGATCCATGACAATGCAGTAATTCTAGCTGATTTCAGATTGGTGGGTTTAAGAGAATATAATTGCGAAAACAAAACTTCACCAAGTTGGAAGCAGCGAATACTTTATGGATAGTATGCGGATAATTGGTGAACTAACAAGTAACTTGGGGTTTTATATGTCATTAAAAGATTCATTTTCCAGTTCTTCTTATACAGTGTTTACATCTTTTATGAAGCAGTTCACGGTATTTGGAATTCACGTGCAAGGTTGTCACGTCAATGAAATGGCCGTCCAAACCGGCGTGATTTACCTCAATGAAAGAGATGCAAAAATGAGTTGAACAACTGTACACTTACTTAATTAAAACCGGCCTGACAAACTATTCGTGGTGTTCGTAAACATCAGATTTAAAGTCGAGAGGAGTCATAATCTATGCATATCTGCACAACCAATTATTTTCAGTTTTGTTTTCCAAAATACCACTTCAAAGGAGGCCGACTCCAAAGGCGAGAGAAAAGTAGCGTTAGCCTAACAACTGGAGGTTCCCATAAGAGGTTCCCATAATAAGACATCAATAGTTAAAAACGGCCGTGGCCAAAAGGAAAAGTTCGTGGCGTTTGGACGTGAAGATCGCGAGTTCGAGTCCTCCCACCTCCGGTCAACTTCCCCACTTGGCTGCCATCTGCTGGTCGCGGCCCCCCTATTAATAAAGGAAGTAGAAGATTAAAAAATATGTATATAATTACGGATGGTTGAAAAACCTTTGCAGAATTATGCTTTCGACATTTTGTAGTTATTCTGCTCCATTAGCTACGCGTACCCGATGTCCTTATTTACTCATTATTCTACTTAAACGTCGTGAATTTCTTTCGACCACGAATAGTGTACATAGATTGTGAATTCATTTAACAGTGGCACAGTCGATTAGCTGTAGGCTTTTCATTGCTTGAGAAAAGCCAGTCTTTTTATCAGGGTCACAACATGGTTGCGAGTATGGCTACGATGACATAAGTATGTGGATGGTATGGCCAAGTTTCCTATGTGGCTAACAATGCGCTCATAAAATATTGTGATCACTCACGCTAATTTCATATAACCCAAGGATGTTCAAATGTCAATATGAGGTTAAATTTGATTTCATTTCGGTGGAACTTGGTTGGACCAAATGTCTGATCGCCAGCACGAGAACGTGAAGGTCTCCAGAAACCTGGAACCGCTGTTCATCATAAGTTCTATGGATTGTCAGTGAGTTTCTTATTTTTAAATTTATCAATCTGCGCATTAGGATGAACATGATTCCATTCAGAAGTCACCTATTCCGTTGGGGTTTGCGCAGTACCACCCGTCTTGGCTCAACCTCGGATGGACATGTACCGATCACCGGGTGAGTCACTGGAATACATTTGCGAGGTGATCGCAAATCCACCGCTGATTTCACCAATCAAATGGGCACGCAACACACAACTGATCACGGTCCAGAGTAGTGGAATTCCTCGTGTGGCTGGGTCAAAGGAGGATAATCGGATAAGTATAGACAATATCACTTGGACTAACGACCGGCTTAAAATCGTCCCGCTGTTCGATGAAGATGACGCAACTTTTTCTTGTTTCGCTGAAAGTATATTGGGCAATGCAACCGGAGCTGTGAACCTACGAGTGAAACGTGAGTTGCCCACACGAAGACAGTGAAATTCCTCATTGATTCGACTCTGAATGATAAGAAGTAGAACACCTAACTGTCGCTTGTCTATGAGTGTCTTATTCACTGATCTCGACATTATCAAAACCAAGGGCACTAGGTGGTTCGTAGAGGTGGACTGTCACAATATAGTGGCATAAAATAGATGCAGATTAAACAGGCTGTCAACATTTGAATCACTAGATTCAAAGTTGAACTTCTAGTTGATGCGACAAAAGGGGGATTGGTCCAGTTCATAGTAGCATGGGAGCTGCCACGTATCTCCTGATGAACGTCTGGAACTACTGTTGGGGATTTTCTGCCAGAATCATTCGATGTTTGAAGGTATGTATTCCGAAGGAAGATTTTTTAGATCCTCAGAATGTTCTAAAAATTTTCGGTGAAGTATCCACGGGATTTTTGTCATCGAAAGAAATGGAGTACTTTGGGTATAAGAGGCGGTAAGGTATCCAACGCTGACCTTGACGGTCGTCAGTCCGCTGACTTAGTTGACAGTAGTCATATATATATATATATATATATTTCGACGTCTGGTAAATTTACTTTTGACCTGAAAATGTTGCTTGATGCTGTTCTTACTGTGCGGTGGCTTGATATTGTAATTCCCCCTACACGAGGTCATAATCTAAGAACTACTTAGTCAGTCTTTTTGATTGCTTGAGGTCTCTCGTTAGTTGAGCCACATGCTCCTCAGCAACCTGTAGAAGCAGCAAATAAGCAAACCAATGGATTAAGAGCTTAGCAATCTTTGGTCATGGATTTCAATTCCACTTTTAGATCATCACAACAATAAAACACAAAGCGCACGAGTCCTTTTCCGTACTCTGCAATATGTTCGGTGGTCGATATGAATTATTCCAACAGATGATCAAATGTGCACTTTGTCTCTGCGCAGGTTCTTCATCGTCTGATATGCACTAGGTATTGTTTATTAGGCATAACACAAAGTGCGGGAAGATCTGTTTACGAACACAGAATGGCTTCAGATTAGGGACGAAACGTTATTTGCTTACTGTGGTGCTTACCACTTAAACTACAGAATAAACCGTGGAATCAACACATGTTATGAGCATTCTGCATTGCTCACTGGACACAGGATGAACCCAATCAGGTGAATGAGTAACCCAGTCAGAGTCGTATGAAGATTTCTCAGCCACGCGAAAACCATCAAGTGATTTGCTAGTTTAGTGTCAGCTATGACGGCCGATCTGCAACCGCATACCACCATCCAGTAGCAACGACCTGAGGTAAAATGTATGTCTTCTGACGCACATGTAGCACATTAGGCAATCTCTTGTTATTAATTGTTGACCCACCTTTATCATTGGTTTTCTCAGACAGAGTTGTAAAGTTTTTCCACTCGGATGAAAAGAACATGCGGGGGAATTTTTGTAACTTCCTGTCTTAGTGGGCACCATTGAAATCGACCAGATTTGTATCGGCTAAGACGAAACTCTTCAAATGGAACTTCAATGGCAAATGCACATTTAGACCAGATTAGTCTTCACCCGTAATGGGCATTCGTTCGTCGAGTTCTCCCGTATCTTACTTGAAGAGGTCATCATTAGAATACCAAGTGTCAATCGATGACAACGACAAACGTTATAAAGTGCCAGATATTGTGACATCTTTGGTAACCGAAGGTTTTTCGTGGCTCACGGTAATCTGAGTATGGTGCTGTTGTGAATAGTGAGGCAGTTTTGTTTGAATTGAAAAGAAACCATGGTTGCTGCTTTGCCAGTAGCAATGAACCATATGCATGTTGCAGACAAACTCTCATTCAGCGCAGGCAACCATAGATGACTAAACCCAATGAATTAGTTTACACAAGCAGGCGAAATGGATAGCTCGGGGGATTACAAGGTGTTAATGGTTCTCAATTTTGATTTCCAGAAAGGACTCAATCACTGGACAACCAAAAATCCGATATTTCAGGCTGCCTACTGTGTATATCATGCCAATCAGCATCGATAAATCAGCGAAAAAATGATTGGGACTGCAGTCGACCGATCAACGAAAATCCACTTAGTTCGGTCGTCGATGTCGGTGAGAAAGTTTTGGATGTGGCTGCTTTTACTACATAATTAAAATTAGAAGACACTTCGAAAACCCGCCGCAGATATTCTAGTTTGTTACTTGGATTGCGGATCAGTGTGCAAGAAATCCGAAAGTTATAGACAATCTGAAAATGCGAAGAAATCTATTTGCTTTCTTCATCTCTCTCCGGAATCATCTAACTGCACGCTGAATACAGAAAAACCTTTAATACACTGGTTCTGATGCAGGTTACAAAACTATATCGTGTTCTGTTGCGTAGACTTTTTCGTACAAAAAATAATGTTGCATTTCAGTCAAAAAAGAAAGTACTTTCTATCATCAATATTTACGACAGTCCAGTGGAACTCTAGGAGACCAGCAGAGTCATCCGCTTCCTCGACTATAGTCTGAAAGTGAACTACTCACAGAAATTTACCATCATCATTTACGGAACACCTACAAATATGGACACTATTTTTGATTTCCTTTCACGACATCCGCAACGAATGGAACCAGCGCTTTTCTCCTCGATAGATAATGAACTTAATACTCTGAAGTAGTGACGCGTAAGGTCAAAAATAATTCAGACATATAAACAACTTAAAGCGAAATATTCTGTGTCCGTCAGGTCTCGCGAGAATTCCGCCTAAATTACCTTGCACAACCGTCAACCCTGGAGCAAGGTGCTCTGACTTTTGCTGGTATCTCACAGCACCATCATTTCAGAGGGATAAAAGTAGGAAAGGTGAAAGATCGACTTTAAAATAGTACTTCTAATAACTATGCAGAAGAGAAAAGGTTTCGAGTGCGAGAAGGCCAATAACTGCGAAATTGAGTCATATCACACACCTTCTCCAACTATCTCTTAGGAGAATCTCGCAGCCCAGAGCCCGATAGACTAACTGTGCCTATACGAGGCATTCTGGCGTTGAACGTTTTTCCATTCTTGCCATATCATCCGCCAGCCACCTCGGACCATAAACTCTCTCAAAGAACCGCATACAACGAAGCTGCCGTTTGGCGGCTTAACACAAAACATGGCCGAACCATCTCATACAATTCATATTCCTCATCTATTCTAAAGAAGGGACCTTGAGATCTAGTATTTTGCCCCAAACCTTTGAGTTACTGAAAAGATTTTCCCACTATATTCCACCAGTACTTCGAAGACAATGATGTTCAAACGCCAAAAGTCTGCTCTCAACGACTTTGTTTCGGGCTCACACCGACCTCACTGTTGCTGTGTATGCTCAGTCTGATGGGTGACAACTGAGCCTTATTAGTGCTTGAAGACACTTCACCCGATATGAGACCACTTGATGAAATACAATTAACCGGCTAACTAAATCTATCTGCTTTACTCTGTTGTTCATCTGCAAGAAAGCAACTGAGCTTAAATGCAGAAAAGAAGATGGGAGAGGCTCCGATCGAAATTGCATGTTGACTCTAAAAGCTTCAAAACATCAGGAAAAATCTTAACGGTTTCAGTATCTACGTAAACATCCAGTCGTTGTTCAAGACCAAAACAAATGTATATACGAATTCACTAGTAAAGAATATTTGGCAGAATATAATGATGACTTTGGTCGTAGAAGGCAGTTTGTTATCACGCAGCTCGACACCACACCTGACGTGTCCAGATCTTATGTGTCTTTGTGCCACTCCAAGTTTCGAAGTCACAGTTGCCTGTCCTTCCTCAGTTTAGTGGACCATAGGGCACACCACTTACACTACATCTAGACTTAACCATGGTATAAAAAGCTTACCGGCTAAAAATCAAAGACATAACCTTGCAAGACAAGGGTCTTGACGAAACTGGAGTTGCACACTGTGATCGCCCTTTTCGCCAAAGCCAATAGCATAAAACACAATGAAGATCCCCAATTACACCTATTGGGATACAGAGCGTCCACAGGACAGAAGTACGGTGAAGCTCAAAGGTGTTGATCAAATGATGAGACATGAAATCAATAGGATTGGGAGGTCATACCGTTACCGACGAATAACCATATTGATGGTCACCATTATTACGTTTGGTGTGACAGTTACCGGATCTCTCACGCACTATGCAGGACAGTGTCCACATGTGCATAATCGCACGAGCCCAGGTATTCTTTGGAACGTGAACGTTTGCACTTCGCTACGTCAAAGCCCCGAAAAATATGTTACCACTTGCCGGGAAGTTTGGCGAATTACATGAAATTTCAACAGGGCTGTAGTTGATATTTCATACATTATTAGCAAAACATTCCTCATTCCCTTTTGATGCACTCTTTGTGTCATTGGATTCCGATATTCGCACAGCAGAAGAACTTGAAAATTTTTTATGATTTTTAAGTGATTGTTTGGTTGTTGGAAGAATTAGTCATCACAGCGAATTACAAGTGTTGATTATCATGCAACTCAAAATTGTCAGCGTTTCCGTACAATTGTGAATGTTCATGTTGTTGGTTGTTTAAACAAAATTACGTCCACGCATCCTAGTGTTGCAGTATTCCTCGGCCTGAATACATTGCACATATAGATTACTCGAATTTTGCATTTTATTTGATGATTTCCTCTTGACTATATTATTCCCAATTATCATGCAGACCCGTTGAAAATGCTCTATCGTTCGTCAGCGTACCCGTCGCTTTGTTCCATCTTCACAAGCAGCTTAGCAATCACGCCTGACTGCGTAGTAATTGCTGTTGATAGTACAGTGAAAAGCTACTGGAGTAATTGGAAAACTGAGTGTTTAAGGCAATTTGGGCTTTGTTATTTCCCGTTGGTAATCTAATTCAAGCGTTACCTTTATCATTTGGCTGTCCCATTGTCTACGCCTATTTCCGCTTTTTTCCATTTACAGCCAAAATCATAACCATCATCCCAATAGTCGGTTTGGTACTTGAGCTGATCGGTCTGGCTGTTTGCATCTGCTACAATCCACGGAGGAAGCTACGCAAAAAACGGAAAACCCCGGGTTTTGCACCTAATGCCTGAAACTAGTCAGGCTTTCACAAACGAAAAAATAGACACTGTTGTGAATAAAGAAGTTGGTGCAGACCCGTTGCTTTCAAAATCCATGATAATCTCATCGGATTTTAAAGGCACTAGTTTCGAATTACCATCTGTTATCTGATAATTATGTTAGGATTTTCTGACGGGCTGGACACTTGTTTGGTAAATTTTGTGAAACTGATTGCAAGGATTCTTGTTGTCTTTCCGTCAATTCGTCTTTCGCTTGGGCAGGTTTTTACACCGATGTCGTATTCCAATTAATTCAGTTTGGCGGACTATAGTAAGTCCTGCGGAGTGATCTGGTGATCAAAGAACGCATAATATTCGGATTAGAACCACTCTATATCCATGTGAACGTTTGAACAATAATGTTGGATAATGAAGCGTTTTATTCACAGGAGACACTCATCAATAAATAGTCCATGAAAAATGTGCTGATTTTGTCTAAAATACTAGGTATTCAAAGAACGGATTCAAGAAACTTTTGGCTGTCGATAATCAACAAACCTTCAAACATTGCCATTTCTCGTGGTGATATCGGATTTAGCAGGTGTTAACAGGTTTGAGGTTCAAGTTTGCTGTATCAATGTTTTATATACCAAAACCGAAAACTATATAAATCCAACAAGTAATAATGCCAGTTAGCTGAGTCTGAAATATAGTTGTACTGTCACATCCGTGTGCTAATATTTTTGGGTGTACTAAAACAATGCGGTTCACTGGATATTGAAGGGTGCCGTCCAAAGCGGAGATCAATCAAAAATATCACGGATACTAATGAAAGTGACAGTAAGTATTAGGTATTTCGAGTTTTGATAACCAGCAGTAACAATATTTTTGCAGTTATAAATCAAAAAGTGATCTGCTTCTCCGATTACTGATTTCTGACGTTCTCCTTAATTCACAACTACCTTGTATTGACGAGGCAAACCACGTGAATTCCAAGAACAAGCTCACCACTTTGGTTTTCTCGGAGCTAAACTGCGAACAATTCCACGCCCCAAACGCCTCTTGGGAAACAACTCTTTATACCCCTTCCCACCGTTTAAAGTAGATTTTGACCAGGGGTGTGGCACTGATAAACCCAAACTTCACAACTGAGTTGTTTACGGAATGGATCTTGACTCTCAGTTTTACACTTGCTCACCTTTGTTTAAGCTTTTCTGATGTTTCGTTAAAATCATCCGTCGCTGAAAGGTGTTGACCCTCTGATCAAATGCAAACCAACGACGCAGTCGCAAACAATTTTGGGTAGAGAAGCGATCGCTTTATTCCTATCTTATGCTATCATATTGAATAAGCATATTCGTTGTTTGGAAACCACGCAAATAGACCTGGTGAGACAGTTTTTAAAGTTCATTTCAGCTCTGACGGATGGTGGCGAAGTGCGTTGTCATTAACAAGCGTATTTTCTTACAAGCAGGCAATGCATTTGCGCATACCAAGGGAATAACGTCTTACAGTGTGATCAGAAAAATATTAACCGTTAGCTGATTGGATTTAGTCCAATCCCTATAACAGCCAGTCTTGCACTAAACTATCACTATATCCGCAACTCATCCGCAGCATCACCCTTTCGACAAAGGATTGCCTTCATTTCAACTGAGACATAGTCTGTTCCAATATTGTCATCGAAAATGGCCATACCATGATTCCAAGGGTGTCGAAAATAAATAAGTTTGGCTCACTCTCCAGTCTGCCCTACAGTCTAGTGATCACACCCAAGAACCTTGGATCTTGTACTACTTTTTTTATTCATTTAAGTTCTTAATGTATTGTTGCTATGATTCGCACGCAGTTGGTGATTGGAGTATCACCCTGTAGCACTCACCCAGTACACCAGTTATCGTCGCAAGAATCCTTGGTTGGTCCAGCATTCCAGTTTATCTAAAATCCTAATGACTTTCGACCGTCACTTAGTATTTTCGTTGATATTTGGTCAAAAAGGAAACTACCTAATTTTGAATACGTGGATGTCCTTGTGTTTGAGTGAAGATTCAATTAGATTGCTAGCTCTTCCCGATCGTGCCAACGATTGTTTAACTATATACACAATGTTTTTGCTAACTTCAGAGTGTTAAATGCTGTTTCAGGGCTTGACTGCCTGATAGCCAAATTAGTTCTTGCAGAGGAAGATATGATTGGAGTATACACGAGGATTGAACATTTGGGCAGTCCCGGTACCAGGCGGTCGCATATCGCGTATACAAAAAGGTCGAATGGCATTTTTCAACTTGGGACACTTCTGATGTCGGCGCAACATCCAGTTATTGTTCGAAAGTCAAATGCACGTTACAGCAGCGTGCTATGCTGCCTAAATCATGGCCATTGATGATAGATGCGTGAAGACTTTCGGTATTACAGCACTCTTGAGATCGGAGTACTGAAAGAATAATTTTCTTAATAAATCAGAGGTTGAGTGCAATTTACCACGGCCTTAGGTCAAATATTTAGAAGCATGGAATCGGAATCGGATATGTATATATGTAATATAAATGTATATATTATATATAAAATTATGTATATAGAATATGTATGATATATATATATACATATCACCCCTGGGACAGTGGGAGTAGAAACAACACCGAGAAAAAGTTTTTAAAAGTCATTTGCCGGGGTAGCTTGTTTCGCCGAAGTAGCTACCGCTGAAATAATGAGTTGACCTAAATGCCCGTTTTCCGGCTGCTCCAACCCTGTTGGGCAAACAATACTATGCCAGTGGAAAAAGAAACATGGTACGGTAGGCGAGAAAGAGGGAAACAACTCAGCAGCTAAATCTTTGGTGAAAACACCGGCGAGCACGGTGTATCTGAATTCACTGACCCGGGAAAATAGCTCAAGGAATTACGGCGTTAAGTGTACTTGATTAACAGCTCTCAGGGAAGTAAGCTGCTTACCCTAAACGACGAGCCATCCATCACCAAATCAAAAGTAAGACCGCAGTTTGATTGCAGAGGAGCGACCGATGACGTGAATGTGCCAGCAATTCCACTTCCTACAGGCATAAAGAGGGTAGATAAAATAGATTTATGAGTCCCTACGCTACAGAGAGGATGATTGTGTAACGAAGAGTATACTGGTTGAATTTTCGCAAAAACCACCTGGGTGTAGATCTTCGCCCTGCACTGTGGTGATACATCAGGTATCGGGAGAAAGTCTCAGCGAATTATCTAATTTTGTTAGAATTAGTCAGCATGGGGCTGGATGGAAATGCTAGTTAATAAAAACTCATATGAAGAGCCTAGTGACCTTTAACGTAAAAAGAGTAGTGCGCTTCTCCAAATTTTTGCTTCACCAACAGCTACAATGCAGCCGCCTTCAGTAAAAATAATAGCAGTCAAGGGTATACCGTAGGAGAATATTTATCAGAGCTGCTTGCAAACAGACGGGAAAATGACTCCTGAGGACTTGCTTGGTATTTACTTAAGGACTGCTGTCGGAAGCAATGTGTAAACTATAGTCACGAGTCCCAGCTCACTAAGGCGATGGTAACTGAAGCAGAACACAGGGCAACCCATCGGGCATTGCGCACGATGACCAGGTCAGATAATTCGTTGAAAAGAACCTAAGGCCCAAAACGGTCAACACAGTGGTGTTTCATGCCAACTTGTGCAGCATTTGAGTGAAATGACCAGAAACCAGGGATAAAAAGGGAGTCTGGAGATCCTCATTCGAGTCAGGACGGAAGAGATGGGATCCCAGATTAAGGTTTGCCTTCAGGGTGTGCGGGTGCGCACATGTGCACTTCTCATTTCAAACACCTTATGTCAACGCAGTCGGGCTCCACTGCATACGAAACACGAGGTGGTTCAGTGCCAAATCACACCGAAAGGATGTTCAAAAAACCAGTAAACCACCTATTGGAGGACCTCAACTTACCGCGCACTGACTGGGTCCCGGAAACTTGCGCAGCCCCTTTTGAAAAGTAGGAGAATTATTCGAATGGTTGCAAAATAATTCACTGTTATAACACGGTAGAAAAGACACTCCGTGGAATACTGATTATGTGCCATCACTACTAAAGCTTTCAAATATGGCCCAGCAAGAAACATGCAGACTCAGAAATTTCTCTTTTTTGACTGAAATGACTATTTAATTATGCGATTCAATTTAAATATGAATCATCTATCAGTTATTACTGGATCTGTAAGGAATTTTAACAACACTGGAATAGATAAGAGAAATGGAGTTAACGTGGAACATACCGAATGAGAATAAATGAGAAATAACGGACGAAGAAGCTAATTAGCGTTCCAATGCCAATTTGCACCTTGAAAGGATGAATACATTGATTCGCTTAGAATCGGAGAAATCGGGTGCTGTATGTGCACCATAGAAATAAGACGTTAAACCTAATTTCAAATGCGGTGATATAATATGATACTAAGCTGATGCAAAGTGCCAAACCACAATTTAAGTGATCACTAAAACATTGCAGTGAACTGCTGAAAGAGGGAGAGTAAGATAATACGAATAACCAAGCCAAACTAAGGTCATTTGCAAAGTAACCTGCAGGCACGCAAAGACTTGACGAAGGTAAACCAGATTCATTCCAATGGGTTCCATGCACACGTGCAGCATACAAATCTCGTGGTGAGTAAAGAAATCTTAGCAATCGGCGACGACAGTTGACTACCAGAGAGCTGAGACTTACCGTCACAGATTCAGTTACAAAGACCTTTTCTCACTGAACCAGAGCATGATTCAACAGAATACGTTAGTTACTCTAAAAATCATGAACGGATTTTCACACCTCATTCCCCGTCAAGGTCCGTGGGTGCAATGGAACATATTTTCAGTTCTGTGCCCCTGGAGATCCTAGTAAGTGCACTCATCTCCATCAGTGATGCCACAAACAAAATAAAACTAATCCAACATCTCAACATTTTAGCGTCTAAATCTCTATTCACCGAACACTCAAGCAAATTCGTCACGGCTTTTCTTCCTCAACGAACAGGTAATTCTTGGAAGCTCTTGGCGGTCTTAAACTGGAGGCTGCAGCAGTTAGAACGTTGATACAGCACGTTTGGTAGAGCTGTTAGCAATTTAACTTGTCATCTGCCTTTTTAGACATGCTCTATAAGGTCCCCAACTCGATGTCCACAAACCAAAACTGCCTGTATGCGAGTTAAATTCGGAATGTGGCCGGTAATCGCTGTCCGCATTTTGTTTCACGTTTCACTGTGAACGTATATGGAGTAGACGATTCCGTGCATTATTGTACACAGCAGCTTGGTTTGTCTCTAGCATCTAGCGTCAACCTACACTAAATTACGCAGGCCCTGTCGACCAACTCTTATTTTCATCGGCTTCGACAGTGCAGTTCACTGCGTTCAAATTGTGCCTTAGGCTTCATCACAGACTAACATCCCTACGACGTATTCAAGGGTCGGTAGCAGCCGCTATTCGCGGCAGCCACACTCGCCTAGCAGTAAACCAAAACCGCCTACTGCGGAAAAGCTGCCACTGTTCAGTTATTGACGAAGAATTTTGTGTCGTTTAACGTCAAGCGCAACGTTCATCATCTGTGCCACAACAGCATCAGAAGTCAACCGATAAAAGGTTGTCGTTAGGCCAAAGTTTCCTCATGTAATTTCTCGGAACCAAAGACACGGCCCCACCACTTGCGAGCAGATTTCGCAAAATCAGTGCGTCTTTTCACGATTACGCCGACCTACTCAAATGTGTAGGTTTTATTCAGATATGTTCATTAGGCGGCATATCAATGGGATAAATTTTTGCAATGGCTAAAACCAAAAACCTTTAATGTGAACACTAAATACCCCAGTATTCTTTGTAAATTTTGTGCATCAACCAATTTAACCTCAGTTTCGTCTTCACAGCGCAAATTCTGACTTGGGACAGTTTTTCTTACGCAATTTTTCGGGCGATTTCCAATGTTTTCATGCATCCGACATCTTCAGCTCAAATGAAAAGAGTATTGCTGAAATAAACGGACACACAAACTCGCCCCATTTCAATGGTGACGGACACTGCGCTGCGCAAGTGTCAGCTGAGCAATCGAAATCAAATGGTAAACCCACGCAGAAAATTAACTGACGAGTTAGCATTTCCCTTCAAAGTTCGTAAAAGGCCGTTTATTTCCTACAAGCACGGTGTACCTCACCTAATTTTTAACTGACGGCTGGCAAAAAAAATATGATGGTTTTCATCACCACCAGGTGTCTAGGTGGTGCCAGCTACTGTGCTGCTGAAGAAATATCACTTTGCCAACAGTCCGGATCGTGCCCTCCTAAGCTTTCATTCGTGGTCAGGTGCGCCAGAATTGACGTCCGGCTGAAACAGCTTGTTTGGGATGAGATCTGGAAACCCATTATAGTCTTTAGAGTAACTAACGTATTCTCTCCACACATGCTTCGGTTCAGCGAGAAAATGTTTATAGTTGAGTCTGTGATCGTAAGTCTCACCACCTTGGTAGTCAACCATTACAACCGCCAACTGCTTAATTACTTTCAAGCTGACTGCATTTTACCATAGGAGCATGCCATGTCTATCAAAGCGACCAGGTCTTGGCAGGTTTCAACTAGTGTGACTAGTCTGGTGAAGTAGATAATTCATATTCGGCTCGTCTTGGATACCGCTTCGGCTAGACCAGCAAATTGACCACCGTGTGCTGCTGGCTGCTGTTGCTCATTCGCGTCAGCAGCTATGTGAGGCGTCTTCCAGAGGTGGTGCCGAATGTGACTGGTCAACATTCAACCTCGCGACACATTTAGTTGGCCACCGGTTTTCCATCCATGCAGTCGGTCAAACGAATTAGCATTTCAAGAGAGAATTAAGGATGATGACAAGACGCCTTTTTCGTTTTCCAAATCTGTCCTGGTGGAACATTGCATTCCTTGGTGGAATTTCGATCAGCTGTTGTAGAAAATGCCGACATTTGCACAAATCGATTCGGTGTCATGAAACACGTGAGTAAAGAGAAGCAAACCACTAATTAATATGTACAGTTTTGTCGCAGGTTGGTGTTGCATCATGTCAGTGTTCTATTAACCCGATAGAATGAATGCAAATATCCCGGTAAAACGGAGAATTAATTACAGCAGTGCCAGTCAGAACAATAATGGAAATTGTGCGTCTTTACAATCCCAGGTCATCAGCTCATACCGTACTGCAAATTGTAAGCAAAAGAAGCAAATAACTAATTCATGATCAGTCACCACACCCACCACAACTCGAATGATTTCCGGGGTGCTTGTGGTCTCCGGGTGTTCTGAAGGTCTATACACTGATCTGTTACGTACTTCTATACCAGCATCAGCCGGTTTAGTGAATGGAATAATGTATGCGTTCACAATTGTGTCAGAAACATGATAGTGAATTTGATCAACGTGTCATCTGTGTACGGACCCATCGGCCATGTCCAAAATTCTAGCCATTCAATTTCCAATTGGCCTTATCACAATCCTAGATGCAGGTCGCAAATCACTGTCATGCTGGTAAGCGGTATTGAAAAATAATGAACATCTCTTACCTGAACGAAATATTTATGATTTAAGCACTCTACCCGGGCTTGTTGGTATCGTGCCGCAAGTCGCATTTCTAAACTGAAACCAGAATTTATTCACATCTCTCTCAAATTCGTAAACCGTTGATGAATTGAGTGGTTTGATGATACATCCTAGCGTCCGAACAATTTCTTCTGCTGACCCATTATATTTTAAATGGGTTCAGCTAGCTTGTGTCGACATCAAATTCCCTTATGCCAGGAGGCGATCTTCTCAGAAGTGAACGAGCTTCTATTATCAGTAACCATTGCTTGCGGTATGCCCTCACCAATGAAATTTTTCTCAATGCAGTAATGGTGGATTCGGCACCAGTTGAAGAAGTGAAGCACATTTCATGGGTTAATAAGAATAAGAATCAATGATTTAATCATGAGGAGACTCCAGGGCCACAACGTTCAATAAGACATGATGGTGCTCACTCGTACGCAACTTCTTGGTCGGCCCCGTGAAGTATCCAAGGCTAGTTGGACATGAGTCCTCACCAGCTTGTTCAAACGTGCTCCATCTATATTGAGGACGCATGAGTGAGTTACATTCCTAACCAACCCACTCAAGAAGCAAACAGCTTCATTTTCGTCATCGTATAAAACAACAGCAACAAATAATTGGATCTCCGAGGCCATCTAAGAGCCTGGTCTGTAAATTAAACGAATTGTGCTGCTTCGTGCAAAACAGAAATCTTTCAGAAACATTTATATCGCAATGAAAGTTGGCGGTTAACATGGCAAGTATAACCACAATGTTAAAGTAGGCATGCAAAAACCGTCGGCATAAGGATGGAGGCACATTTTCAGTAAATCTCTTCTGGACTGAAAACTCCGATAGCCTGCGGAAAATCACGAACGAGAAATATGGTATGCCTGATCGACGGTGTAGGCTCATCAAATATGTTCTGAATATAAAAGAGACAAGGAAATCCTATTCCAATGGAACCCTGGTGGTTTTGAACAAATCTGACTAAATCACGTAACCTTGCAGAATGGATTATCCTAACGAACATCTCTCATTACGTTTGCATGCCCGTAACTTTTGTGACCACTCGTGCGTCACTCCTACTCCGCTCTGTACGATCGCAATGCTGGCAACCGTGACACTTGACCGGTACAATGAAAAGACAGTCTGAAGCGGTAAGTGGTTGAGTGTATTTGGGCGGGAATGCGCGAGCGGTGCGTGCGTGAGCAACGCACAAGTAGCGACCGCGATTGACGGCCAACGTTCAGTTAAACAAGTCATCTGGAGGAACAAGTCTAAGTTCCACTGCAACCTGTTAACTAAAGCCAACCACGGATACGAGTTATTATGTTCAAAGTCCAACCTGAAAACGACGCGCTATTCTAGAATTAGCAGTATAAAGTGGTCTGTACCGCCAGTATCTATGAGGAACTGGTTCTGAAATTTACTACCGACAAGAAGCAACCGAGTAACATGTTCTAGGATAGAACTAGTTACAGAGACTCACGGAAGATTCGATGGTAGCCCTCAATGTTGGCTGCGCCTGCAAACACTGTGCAGTTTGCCATCAAGCAGCTGTCTACTGCGTCAGAGCCTAATGCCGTCACCCATTATAGACTTAAATTCATCTCATAATGAGCAAATGCGTTTCAAAGCTGACGATGATCCCCAAAATGGACTGCAAGTTGCGGACCGGGTTTTTGCGAGGCGAGAGTCCATTCACGTGCAGCCGCACCTCCAGTCTGGCTGCACCGATAACAGCTTCGTTTTGGAGGACTATTTGGATCGACTGAAAGGGGGAACCCCTCATGAATACTGAAGTAAACAAATTTCCCAAGAGTAATCGATCACACTCGAGAATCCCGAAGGCAGGTGGGTACTAGGTCGACCAATTGCAATTTGCGCAGAGCGCGCAGTGGATTCTTCACTTTGTGCATAATCATGGACGCTTTTACTGCAACCCATCTCGCAACACTCGTTGCCGTTGTTTGTTACTCCACAGGCAGGAAGTCAGCGGCATCCTCTTTGTTTAGAAAATTATTGCCGCTCGGAAAATGAATATTTACCTTCCACCCTCTTGATATATCTGTTTATCGCTGCCATGATGCCTTCACAACGGTCACGAAACGGCTGTATTGAATACAGACAGCCACGCCAGTCCCTAGGAAGAAGTGTCTTTCTAATTCATTCATTCTGAAAAAATATCTACAGCATTACTCGTACTGAGAAGGCTTCCTAAACTTCATTCCCAGTTTATGCTTTTTTTCCAACTATTCCAAAAATTCTAAAAAGTTACCCCGCTCTCGAGCGCTTTCAACTTGATATTCATCAGAAACCGTTAATCGTACGCATAGTAAGCAGGTTACTAGGCGTTACCAGTCCGTAACCCATGTACCATAGAACGCAATAGCGATGGGCAAATTTTGGGAAAATTCTGTTTCCCATTGTTGACTAACTTTGAAGATATGTCCACATTTCGACGTGAAAATGGACGATCTCATTTAATATGCAGAAGGTGAGCGCTTGTGCTTCAAATAGTTACGCTACAAGTTTTGATTTGATGATTGGCTTCGTGACTTCGGGTGAAATACTGATATTCCTAGTTCCGCTCCGGTATGTCTGGCTGGCTTGTTTTTCCGGTGATGGGAACACCTAACAACATATTTTTGCTATTTTTTACTGGCAAGCTTTTAGGGCGCCCTTAATTTGTATAGCATTTTTATTTACGAGATTTTTATACACCCCACAGGCCACCTCGGTACTTCGTGTATTTATCGGAGCGGATGAAAGTCCAAAGATGTCTGCCGGCATTCACTTGCTTTCTGGTCGTTTTGGAATGAGCAAATGAAGTGTTCCTTAGTCTTTTCGAACGCAGTTTAAGATAGATCACTTAGTTGTCTACGGAAATCGAGAAGAATAGTCGCAATAAACGGAAAAGCCCTCAGTGGCATAAAATATGCGATCTGTGGGGAGACTACATTGTAGAAACACCAAAATGCTAATCCAAAATTGTATTTTTCGTTAATTTTGCCTGTTCCTGTTGCTAAAGCAATAGCACCTGACTCACTTGAACCAGAGAATTTAGGGTAGTTTGATCTGACGGAGATAAAAACGGGACTCATATCCACAGGATGGACCTCGTCCCACAGAGCTGAATTCAGTGTGCTTTTTCCGTCCAGGCAGATGAGTAATGGAAGTTAATTGACACACTATTCTTGAATGTTTTCAAAGGGATCCAGTTCAGCGCAGCTGGAAAAGACCACTTGTTCACAATCCAGCATGGACTCGTTTAATCGGTCATTATCTAATTTGCCTGTGGCATCTCGGATGGGCATGTTTCAACGCAAAATATATGCTCCAGTTTTTTATTAGTATATCTCTGGTGTAATTTGCGATCCCCGGACCGTTTCATCCACTCTTCTATAGACGAGATGAGGAGAGGAAGAAAAGCAACGAAATCAGGTTATCCACTACGTTAAAACGAATATTTAAAAGCACAGGTCACATGAAGCTAATTGATGATGGGAAAACTGTGGGACTTTTGGCCATGCCAAGATGCATTTCCAAAGTAGCGGTGAGAAGCACAACACTGGAGGAAGATGTCATTTGTGGTGTTTGGAGCAAAGCGCATTTAGTGGTCATGATACTGGATAACTGCATGTCCGTATGGAAGTCCATTTCAGTTGGATATTTTGATTTGACAAGTGAAGTATATCCAAAAATGGGATCGGGTTGTAATGTTGCGTTCCCCGAAATGACAGTGAAAGTCTACAGTAGGGTAATGTTTACTGCTAGGTAAAGTGTCGAAGCATTTATAAATGTTTTAAGTCAACCAGTGATGCAGGCAGTTTGGAATTTTGTTTCATAGCCTATAGCATTCTACCAGGAAGAAGTTAGATTCTAAAACTTTCCAAGGGTTGAGAATCGACAAACAGAATTCCCGATGGCGAAGAGCATAAATGGAGGAACAGTTTTTGAAGGTCATCGGCGGAAGCTTGTGGTTGGGACTGGATCGGCTTTTATAGAAAGCAGAGGACTGCTCTCATGCGGCACAGCTAGATAGGTTTTCGTTTGAGAGCAGTGCATATATCCTTATATATGAGACTATAATTCAGGAGCTCGAAAGAGGCCATTTTAGGTAGCAGGGCGGTAACGAAAATTTTACAGTGGGTCAGAAAAATGCCCGACTTTACTAGAGAATTGGAGGTGTTTACTAGTAAAACAGTAACGTCCAATCTCAAAGTTTTACTGGTTCAGGAAAACCGTCATGAACAAGAAATGCAGACTGTATAATAATAAGCAGATTAACTTGGCTTCTGACAGGGCCAGCACAAGGCTAGCTCAGTAGAGCGATTTAAAGATTATGGAAGTTGATGTAGTTCCATTGCCATGACGGAGAGTTTAAGGGTCATAAATGCCTCGACAATAGTCAGTAGACTACTGTTGAAAGAGCTACCAGGTAACAATAGGTAGGCAGAATTAAAATGTGAAGGGCTACTGATTGCCTTAAATGTGGGCCAGATTGAAACAATCCTACTGAAATTCCTAAAAGCAGTCCTTGGAGATCCTTACCTTTCCGGGTTATTAATTTACACCTTATAAAAGGATGGAGCAACTGAGTAAGCATAGTAAATTCATTAGTTCGAAATTTCGGGACACGGTCACCTGGCTGATTTTGAGGTCTGATTTGAAGGGATCCGACTTAACTGAAGGTGATACTACAGCACGTGCTACCAATAGTGATCCGGAATGGAGCGACTCGAGTCACTCCACTTCATCCTACGGTCGTAGGGAACTGATACTTCCTTCAATCGAGAGGCTAAAAATCCAAATGTTCTGCTTGCCGGTGAAGAATTATCTCAAATATATCAAATTTACAAAGCTTGATCGTACATAACTAATCAAGAGAACCGAAGGCAAAGTTAAACTATGGCAAAATGAAGACCCTTAGGCAAAGCCCCTCAAGCCCAAAGCAAGTAGGAAAATAAAATTGTGAAAAGCCTGCATATAGGGCTAATGTCCGTACGAAACGAGAGACGATTAGCTGTATAGTGAAACTAGCTAATGGCCGATAATTAATAATAGAATGGGATAGCTTAAAAGAGTTAACAGTAAGCGAAGGCGATGGGTAGACAAAACTGCGCTTTTTTCATAGAGTGACGGGGAATGTTAGACGGAAGGATCTGCCGGTTTCTTCAACAAACTGTGACAAAGTGCGTAGAATAGCCGTGGCACTGTTCAAATGGCCCGTCATAGATAACTTTGGGTTAGCAAGGTATGCTCATTACATTGTGTGGTCTAGATGGTAGGTGGGATTTGAAGCATGCAAGAAAATTTACTACAAAGGGTGGAAGTAGAGGCGGGAAGGTATCGGTGTGAAGAGCTATAAGAATAGTCAAGACGTTGTAGCGGAACAAGGATTTTTTCCTCCGGATCGCTTGTTTCGCTGAACATTGACCTCTCAGCGCGGTAACCAATTGCGCGCTGCTCAGGTCCGCTCTGATCGTATGCTGCTGCTAAAATATATTCAACCTCCTCCTACTTCCGCCGGTCTTTTCGTTGCACCTGTCGAGTGCTTGGGTTTTCAGTAGTGCAATCGTGCAGAGCCGAGTAAGTGTGACGCAAACACCGTCAGAACGGTTAGGACCAGGCAGGCGTTAAACGAGATCCGCGTCGAGACAAAGTCTTAAAATATGGTGAGTTCGGCTTGATGAAGTGCAACAAGCGTTTAACGGAAACCTTTTTGGTCTTTCCTGTAACGTAGGCTACAGAGCCAAGGGTGACCTCCCCGGAACTGAAAACTGTCGCTTCAACTAGTCAAATTAAACCTCGTCTTTCTATTTAATTTTCGTCATGTTATTGTGCATTTTGCTACAAACGCCATACATGACCAGTTAGCACTCCGTATCCCCATTCGTATCAGGTAATATTTCTTGAGAACACCATTTTCTCGGCCATCCATCGGGGTAAAATTCTCCACAGTTGCCCACTCCAATCTCCGGAATGAACTTACCGCTTAACTATGGTTGCGACCAAGTTTACTATAAGTTAAAGCCAAGCCAGCAAAGCCGCTAGTTGTTCGACTCTCAATTAAGTTGACCAAAGCCAAAATTAGGTTATATGATGCCCGCAAACATGAGTCAGAATTCTAGATTATCACCACGTCTTTCCTGTTCTAACCTTCAACAATTCCCAGAATCCAACTGCATCTTTTGTTGCCCACTTTATTGATACCTTCATATCAATACCCCTCATGACTTCATCTCTTTTTTATGGCGGATACACCTGGTTGACACTGACAAAATCGGCTAACCATTTTGCCACTCGCAATGCGGTATTATTAAAAAGTCAGCATAGCACTCATGTGATAACCGGTGTGATTTCGGCCATTTCCCATTGCGTTATTACATCCATAATGATCTTCATCTTTATCATATTATCCTCCTGAATTTTGATGAACCCAGCCACTTGACAACACCCACCATTCCTTCCCAGCCAAACTATGCACCGACGATGCGCACCTTTGATGCGTTTAAACATGCATTGACTCGCAGTGCGCGACTCTTAGTCATCCCCAGAAAGTTTCGGCGATGGATTATCTAGCTCTGATTTAAAGCCCAAAATCTCGTGATTAGCCCATCTTATTGCAGGTTATGTTCATGAGAGCACTGCATCTTTGCCACTAAATTTTTGTTTTATGATTCCCACTGCGCCATCTTTGCATAAATTCGATCTTGCCTTGCGCACGACTCTCGAGTTTTGAGAAATATACACATTATTAATATTATTATTAAGCCCTAAGTCACTAGCAACATAGTCCCTGATGTTGAACAGCTTGCGGCTCTGTGCCCATTGTTTTCATCATTTCCCGTCACATTTTCTGGCTCGACAGCGCTGATAACGGAGAACTTCCAACTGGCCCAATACCTTAAAACATCCAAGCAACTAAGGCCTTGTTTTGCTAGTTTGCTGTTATTTTTTTAGGAAGTCGATCCCCAGAACCACTGATGCCAACGACGTAGCCATCAATCCATTCGGGCAGTAGTACCACTAGAATCCGATTAAACTAAAATAGAGTGAACTGCGCACTAATCCATTTCCTGCTCTGATTCTCAACACATCAACCCTAATAATCTCTCTTTTCAAATTTTTCTAATTTTTACTCCGCTTGCAACGCAGAGCAGGCGTACCATGTTAACTGTAAACCACTGAAGTGTTCTATAAAAATGCCAAATAACTCGGAAACGGTTACCAGTTTTTATGGAGCGCTTTCGTCCGGACGAAAAACGCAACGATACCACCCCTCATTCCAGAATGACGTCAGTCATTTACCACATTAATCCCCCTAGTGTCAACTAAGGCATTTGTTATGTGCACAACCAGCCAACTGTCCAATATGGTGAATTACGGCTTCGGAGTCGACTCATTTATTTTAACCCTCTCACCCTACCTTGTACATCTTGACCGTTTTGCTGCTTTTGCTACTTCGCGTTCGCTGCATTCAAATCTCAAGAGGATCCGAGCTATGAGTGACATGAACAGTTACTAACCCCATTTGCACAGCCACCCAAAGGCGCATCATATCTCTCTTTGTCTTTATCTCTGTATTCACTCCATTACCCGGTGTGACCTGAAAGTGGCATCCGTGTCAGAGTAACTTACAAAAGCTGCACCCATATCTCACCCACCTTTGCATCTTCTGTTCACCGCATGTGCAAATCGAGCTCCATAAGCGGAAATTAGCTTGGTAATGGAAAGCCCTCGTCGCTACCTCGGGACGTGCGGCATCTCAGGGGTGCATTGTTCGGCGACGACCCAGTGTTAAGAAACCTGCTGTCTCAACGGCTCCTGCCACATCTGCCTCCCTTGCTTAGTGGTGTCCACCTAAATCACAGGTGACATCATGTCGCGCTATGGCCATAAGTGTCTCAGCATTAAAATTTTCTCGTCCCTTAGAGCCACATCCTCATCTGCGCTGGACGAATTAAAAACTATCTTTTCGGGAATTGACGCGTCTTTACAGCGGCTAGCAATGAATAGAGATCCATCACAAGATTGGTTCAGCCCGCCTCAAGGCGGAGCAGTAGTTTCTTACAGAAGCGACCCATTTAACGATCTGGGAAAGTTACTGTAAATACCATAACCGATTTGGAGGTTTAGCAAAAACGGCCACCTGGCGTACACATTTCCGAGTAAGAAACGGGGAAACTAGGTAGCACGCACACTCACTAGCGTTTCGACCTGCTAGTGGTCTCTCGATACAAAAATAGTGGACCGTCAAACGTAGCTGAGAGTGGCTGGCTCGACCCCAAGCTTTTTTTTCACCTCGTCGGCTAGTTCCCGACAGGTTCCGCCTAGCCCAAGCACACTTCGAGCAAATATTGGAACTGTGCATCATCCGACCTTTCAGTATTCCGGGGGCCTCCCTCTTCACATGGTCCTTAATTCCAGTAGTGACTGGTAACCATTTGGAGACTAGGGTACCGGTTAGTGTTCGCGGCATATGACACACGTATATCTATTTATTGTCGCCCCCGAACGTCAAGAAATTTTCAAACAAACGTTTATTCCCGCCGGTTAGTTTAATCCCCTTGGAGCTGAGTAACTTGACAGCTGCAAAGGGAGAAATACCATGTGTTTCAGACGGCACCGGCCTCATTCCTTCTCTGTTGATTAAACGGTGACTCGTGTATTTTCTCGGGCATTCATCACCGCTGTCGCATTTTACTCTATTTTTGGCGTAGATGTCATCTAACATTTAGATCTGCTGGTTGTTGCTTGGAACAGGAAAATAGTAGACCTTTAAACGTAGCTGACCGTGACCGGTTCGTACGCTGTCTTCAATGAAAATATATCTTAGTATGCTGAACCGACAGCCCAGAAGTCATACAGGGAGCAACGCCCCAAATGCCCGAGCGTACTTTGACACACTGGTCCAGTACCGCAATCACCATGAAGATAATCCAACTTATCGAGACCACAAGCCTTCCAAATTCTGTCGGCTTTAGTCCCTAAATCCTGGAGGGTTTCAGCTATCCAGGGAGGACTTCAGCCACATGTTGGAAATGTGCATCTTACAACCTTCTAGTTATGCTTGAGCCTCGCCTCTTCGCATGAATTCTAAGTACATTAGCGACTGGAGACACTCTGGGGAAAACTCAACAGGGTCACCGTTCCCGAGAAGTATCCCGTTCCCTATATACAAGACCTAGCCTCGCCGCTGTAAGGTCGCAGGGTCTTTAGTCGCATAGATTTGGTACGGGCTCAAAATCAGGTACATTTAGAGGAGGCAAACATACTATAAATGTTGGTGACCACAACTTTTGAGATGTTTGAGCTCGTGAGGATGTCCTTCAGGCTCAACGACGCTCGCAGACCTTCGGAAGGTTTATGCAAAAGGTTTAGGGAACGTGTGTACCTGGACGTTATTTTATTTGTAACCTACTCAAAAGCGTAACACAGCCCAACTGAGCGCTCTTTTCTATTGCTTTAGCAAATATGGCCCAAAGATTAACGCTTCGAAATCTCAGCTGAGAAAGCCCAGAGTCATATATCGTCTCGTCTTCAGCTATAGCTTCATTGCTAGATGGAGGTACTATTATTTTCGTTCTTGCTGACGGTCACGACAGTTTGCCGGGCTGATTAACGCCTGTCGGCATTTCACTCTATTTGTGCGGAAATCATAAACCCACTCAAAGATCTGCTACGTGTAGCTAATTGCAAATCCGCATCTCCATGGGCCGCAAAACAGGCATCTACTTATAATGAATATTCTACCACCAAAATAACGGTACTTACAAATCCCTAGCACTTATCAGCCCTATTTCTGACAACTAATGCTTCAGTCACTGCAGTCGTGGTCGTCCTTCAAAAGTACGACACCATCAATTTTCAAACAAATGCAGCCAGCGGAGTCTAGGTGCTGCAAATTTGGCAGGGAATGTTTGATGTCTACCTCGCTGTACGGCACTCATTAGAAGGTCTACCATTTAGGGCATTCATAGGTTACAAAATGCTGGTATTCGCGCTGCACTCAGCCGGCACTCTCACGCCAAGTTCTCCAATTACACCTTGTTTCACAATTCACTCTGGGCATATACCATACCTTTGGAAAAGACAACTCCATTGCTGATGCCCTTTCCCATACAAAACAGCTTGGTTTTTCTCCGACACCAAGGGCCGACCTCGATGCAATGGCGCTTTCCTAGGTGATGGATCCTGATATTGACTACCTTCGACATCACAGCTCCTTAAACCAAGCGGTTATGCCTAGCACATGAACAAGTATAACAGTTCACTGTGGCATATCGCAAGGTCATCCAAAGCTGGTGGTTGTAGTGGCTCAACTTTAAGCCACATTTCATGCTTTGCATAATGTCTGTCATATGGGCGTGGCCACTTCGGTGAATCTATTGACAGAGCGTTATTTGCGGTTCACCTTTAGGTTCGTCAGAGGCGAATCGCCTGCCACCCATGACAAAGAGTAAGACTCCATCGGCAGAGCTAAGCTCCACTGGCTGCAATAGCTTAACCCGAGACAGTTTTTCACCAAATGCATGTTACCATAATAATGCAAATTTCCAGTTTGCAGGAAGCATGTGCAAGGTGGGATTAAATTTGTACAAAGATGGTGCAGAGGAAGTGAGAATAACAGAAATCAGAAGAGATATGGGAATGTGTACAGACTTGAAATTCCCTGGGAGCACGCTTGCAAAATAGGATCACTACGTAGTGCATGAGTAGGCCAATTAAAACCAAAACTGAGCAGATCGTTTAACAGGATTATACAGGATCGTCTTGGACCGTTCTTAAACGGCAGACTGCAAGTCACTCAATTTTTAAGTGCACCTAAAGCCTGTATCGCTGGAGAAAACCTTAAGCGAAGCCCAATGGCGGATGTCAAAATATGCCTCGGCCTTCAGACATGTTATGTAACTGACAGAATGAATGAGCTGAGGAGATGAAAAACTATAAAGGGATGATAACCAGATAGAAATTAGCCAAAACCGAGCGAAACGTCATGCAAAATGTGCAAGATAAAGGCAAAAAGACAATAAATGGCCGACGAAATGCCGAAGATTGCGGATAAATATCATCTCGTAGGGTCTATCCGCGCCCTCACGGCTAAGTCTGCAGACTCGTCCATGTGGACCACACAGCATTCTGGCCACAGGCAGCATCAATCTACCTTCCAACGTCAAAACATGCAGCGAAGGAATTCTTGGGCGGTTTGGTAGGTACGTGTGGCTTCCCCGCTATTGTAACTACCCACTGTGGCTCATATTTCGACGGAACGATCTCACATTTAGTAAAACGCTTAGCTGTGGCCATAGCAGAAAACCAGCCTACCACAAACAAGCTGAGCTTTGTTGGAAGATTGAACTGGCAGACGTGGCAGCCCTGTGAGCAGGGGCCAACCCGCTTTGGACGGAAATTTTGCCACTGGCTCTTTTAGGCCTTCGGGGCATTTTTAAAGAAGAAATACGCACCATACAAAATGAGCCTGGGTTTGGTTGCAAGCTCTGTCTCCCAAGAGGACTGCTGGCTCCGTAGAGACTGGTGCACTTCAGTTACGATGACTACGCCTAGTATATGCAAACGCTTTACGCCAATCCAAGGCGAGACCAACCGTTTTCGGGTTATACTCCAACCACGTCGAATACTTAAACTCACGTCTTCGTGCGCGTTGACGGTTTTGATCGCCAGTGCAACCAGCGCATGCCAGTCAATTTTTCATTACAAAATGTGGTCCTTTACCGCTCATTTTAGGCGCTGCCGGCCGATACAACACGCGTCTACTGACTGCAACAAACCCAGCATTTTTAAAATGCGGCTTGAACGGTGGACTACTCTCATCTCACTATTCTCACCATTCTGGGCGAGTCCAGCCATTACTAGCGCTGCCCGTGGATACTTCTGGTGAGACCATAGGACCGGCTCTACCAGCAGCACAAGAAGTACTGGGTATGTGAAGCAGCCATAGAGGCCCCAGGCTAAAGTAGCCCTCGCGTTTTTAGAATTTTGTTACTATTTTCACATCAGATGGTTGAACACTCCCATTGTAAATGCATGTCCATACTCAACAGAATGACGTTTGTTGCGATGATGTGTGGACCGATGGAAACGTCGTCTCATGTTACGCTGATAATAGTAGCAACGAAAACTGTCAGGAGTCCGCCATCGAGTCCAACATCCATCAGTGCACGGAAGCACTGTTTCCACAGCAGTTTTGATTTGCACTCTCAGGAAACCCCTAAGGTCGAGGCGGCTCCACTGACTCTGAGACCATTCCCACAGTTAAATCATTTAGTCATCCGAGGACCAAGTGAACCCGGAATCAGACACTCGTGTTTAACCCCGACTGATGAATATACCCGACGGTTGTAAATCCCGTGGGTGCGAGACGCGGTCAGGTACACCGGTTTGACCGTCGCAGGTCGGGCGAGCAACTCAGCCGCAGCGGTGTGCGGGTAAGCTAGGCCGGGGATCGCAATTCCCGCGTTCACCCCCAAATGGTGATTTCAAGTTGGGGTGCACGGTCAGGTTCAAATAACTAGCACCAAGGCAACCAACAACCGAGCGGAAAACTTTTAACTCCAATAATTATATTTTATTTCATGCACAGTACCAAAACATGCAGTACGCGAGAAGATGAATTGCGACGACAGCAACAAAGTTGAAAAAATTTGGAAAAAATTACAAAAGGTCGCTCACGTGCAACGGGTGGAGCAAATGGTACATATGCCAAGTCACATTTTTGTGACAAGAAAATAAATGATAACGTATTGGCATGCTGGGTTATGCGGCCGACGAAGAAGTTTCGAGTGTACCTCCTCCGGAACTCCTAGGTGGCCGTATGCATGCAGAAGAACTAAATGGTTCCACAATGCCCATTTTATGCCCATCAAGGTGCTGAGATCACTAAATGACGTGAATAAACACGAAGCAGACACGGCGGAATAGGCAACGTGTGGCGAGAAGAAACGCACGAAAACATGGAACGGGAAGTATGGGGGCAGTTTCTAGCGGAATGCATAGTCTGATGAGCGGTATATCGAACGGATGCCATCAGCACCAAAGGCCAGATTTTGGAAGCACAGATCTCTGAGCAGGTGGAGAAGGCGGCACTGGACAGAAATTGTGTAATCCCGTCTGATTTATGATATTTGTTTCGGGCAGCTTTGCTTTGAAGAATTTCGGATGGGCACAATGGTGGGGATGGATCCGGATGGGATGGTTTCTTCTGCCTCCACTATCTTTAATAGTGAAATTCGGAATATAATGACTGTACAAAATTTTTTGAGCTTGCACAATCCCTATACTCCAGCAGAAAGAATCTATGAGTCTGGCCCTAAGGTACTGACTGAATATTAAGTTTACCCATTTTTATTTCCAGTAGCCTTCACAAGTACATACTATTTGTAGGTATAGGCAGAAGTCCTCATCAATGAAACACTGTCAACGTAATTTTAACTTACCATTTGACTCTGTTTAATACATACGCGGCAAGGCATAAAATTAGACATAGGTATTCATATCAAATTCCCAAATACTCCCAAACTGGCAGCTAATTTCCTCACTCAAATCCCTTCTTCTGAATGCATGCGACAGATGGCCCATTCCAAGTACGAAAGTTGGCAACATTTTATGCCTCATTCTGCACAGCATTTAGCTCTTCTCTTTCTTGCTGTTGCACTCACCATACCTCTCGGCTGGAAATCCTCCAGACTGCCATCTTTCTCCTTTATTCCGTTCTCGATTTGTGGATTCGCACTCGTGCCCCACCAAGAGTTCATAATACAACCCCCGCCTCCATCCTTGTATCGTGAAATCGGACTGACTCAAGGCTGAGGTAAACCATTCCAGGACTGACAAATACGATCTGTTCGGCCAGCTGAGATGGCGTTAGCATCGCTGTTAATCTGCGCGATTCACGAAGGCAAAGTTGTGACTCTGTTGCAAGTCTGTTCAGAAACCGGGGCCGCATAATTTCATCCCCAACGCTTACGACCCACTAAGCAACCAGGCCCTCCCAATTACGCAACTTTACTGCCGCTTTACTGCTACCCGATCGTGGCTAACAGGCCCACCACGTTGACAATCAATAGCTACAAGGGCACGTATACATAAGTTCCTGCTTCATATGCCCCCACCGTTGTCTACCACGAACATCGCCTCCAATTTTCCCGTCGACACCCGCGGCTATCAGTATACCAGCATCTTCCACCACAAAGGCCCTTGACAGCAAACGAATAAAGCAAAGCGAGCAGTCTGTGTTTCACTCTGGCCTACCAGCATCGGACATATCATTCAATGCGTGCCATATAATTTGTTATTCTCCCCCTCACCGCTGACGACGTTTTGCTTCTTCATGTCATCAAACAATGGTTTGTTACAATTATTGATCAATGTTCTTCGCCCCTCCGTATTTCCAAAAGACTTTTTATTATGTTATTGTTTGCAGTATCCACGGTACAATGAACGGCTTACTTTTCCAACCAAAGTTTAACAATAGGCATCTATCGGCCATAGGTACTTCCTCATCCAGCTTCTTTGATGCGTTTTCACAATTTTGCACCCCGTAATCAAGGTCTTTGGTGACTTTCTTCATCGCAGTTAAACTTTCATTTCCTTTTTATAAACTCTTCAAATCCAATTACTGCGGACAAATCTTGACATCCGCCGCCGTCCCCAGCTTAAACCTTCCGCCTGCGGCACCTACCATTGAGGCATATAATCGCCCTGTTTTTCAAAAAATGCGATTTTTCTTTATTCTCCTCTCTTTGTCCCTTACCATGTACTGACTTCTTCCACGCAACTTTTAATAACCATGTGATATTTGTTGATGCAACCAAGCCTGCCTTTCGAAATATTCGAGGAATATATTTCTGTGTGCGTAAACGGAATCGGTGAAGTGCAACTGACAGAAGCAGCAGCCTGTTGCCATATTTGCAGGCCAGAATAAAGGCCCGTGTTCAAATGACGTTCGACAGCCTTTATTCAGAAGAAAGTTGAGATGCATGCAGAAAGTGAACTCATATCAGATGTCTGTAAAAGTTTCCCCATGAGTCCCTTTTACATGGTTTTATTAAAGAAAATTTCGGAAGGAGCGAGAGGAAGCCAGGAAAAAATGGTGCATGCAAACACAGGTTCTAGAAGGCAGCAGCAGTGCTAGTGGGTGGAACTGACCGAGTGCTGGTCACCCAACCTGAAAATCGGTATTTACAGTGAACACAGCAGGTGAAATCCGCTAACTTATCTGCACCCACCCGGTTTGCGCAAGCCAGTGCGGTGGAGCTGGCAGCGTCTATCGTAATAATGCCGGGGTACCCGGGAGTTGAAGGAAAGAATGCGAAATATCTGTAGGTACGAGAAGCAGTACGTCAGGTTTCCAAGAGCGGATAATCCCGGGCGAACCGAAACCGCGGTAGCCAGCTTATGAAGTCATTTTTTACGTTGGCGTGCGGTGCTAAGATCCCAACGCATTTACAAGTTCTTCATGTCCGAATCAAGCCTCTTCTCCGGAGGTCTTCTTTAAGGATTCTTCTGGAGCGACTTAGATTTATTCCACCTGATAGCTTGTTTAACCTACCACTGATTGCTCAGCTTGGCTGCTGTTTACGCGTTGCTCCCGCACGCTCTGCTTTCCCAATAAATAACCAAAATCCTACCGCCTCCGACTGTTTTTCCGTTTTACTGGTCGAGTGTCTGGTTTGACAGTATTACAGTCCTGCAGATCCGAGTAAGTGTCACGCAAAAGTGATAACAGCGTTTAAGGGCTAGCAAACGCAATTGGATTTCCACGCTGAGACAATCGGTCCCAAATCACCCATTCCAAATTATGTAAAAATTTATACGTCCACACCCCACTTATATGTACATGCAAATAGATGACTTTACCACATCATGTCATAACGTTTTGACTCCAGAAGAACAAAATTAAATGACCCTTTACGCATTATTCCTTCTTCGATTGCAAGTACAACCTGGGCCCACAAAAACGATGCTTTAACAATGTAATTTAATAAATTTCACAAGTGAAGAACCATTTTTGTCCTCTTAAGTATTTTGGAAATTATTGTTTCCTCCCTAGTTAACCCTTTCATATACTTTAATTTTGCGATTAGGACAACTAGTACGTATTCGGCATTCAACGGCGAACGTTACCAGTCGTCGCGCGGGGAACAGTATGATATAACGTCTTATCGCCTATGGGCAAAATTTGACCATATATATGAGTGGCCGCCAAACATGGTCGTTTCAACGTAGCGTTCTCGCCGTCAATACCAAATCTCCAACAAATTTCCTATTTTGTTGGGGTGCGGTCTTCCGATATTTATCCATATGAATTTAATCTTTTAGCTGTTAATATTATTTCGCCATCGTATTCAGTTTTCTTGCACTAATTTAGTTTATGAAGTTTGATCACTAGATATGTCTTCTATTATCTATGCATACTATTAGATGCTGCAGAAATATGTTAATTATTATTACTATCTTTGGAGGATCGCTTGGTTAGGAGCAAGTAAATACTCAAATTTGAACAAAAATCTCCACGCCTCTATTGCACCTGTGTAAATTGCATGCTTCAAAATGGCTTAATCCTGGAGCTTTTTGACTGGTGCGACGAAGAAAATGTAACTGGAACGGAAAAAGCACTACAGTCAGCCAGTCGATAGAACAGGCGAATCCTGAGTCATCTAAGAGAACAAATTGGTTGGTATAGGGTTAGAAAGCGGAGAACTTTTGCATGATAGTCAAAGGCAAAAGCGACCTTTAACTGTTAACAAAAACAATACAAAACATAGAAAATGGAATGTGTGGAACCGCGAAAGGAATGGAATACCGTTACCTTAAGTGCAAGCGACAAATGTCCTGGCGATGTGTCAACCACAGCGGTGCTCCTGAGTGTGGTTGACCCGGGGAACGGGAAAGAAGCCTGACAGACACCTTTCTAAGTTTTGACCTGGATCCTCTCTATAGCACTAAATCGCTGCAGCCGAGCTGCCCACCCAAAATACATCAGCCAAAAAGAGGGATCTGTCCGAGCTTCGAACGGATGGGGTAGTCTCGAAAGTATGGAGGGAGTGAGCATATATATTCCAGGGGCGCCGTTGTCCAGAGCGGCATCGTTTTGGATCAAATGGACTGTAGTCGACCAGTCTCGAAGCTGACTTGTGAAATGCTGTTGGAAAACATGACGGGGTATCAGGATGCCATCGTCTCAAACAGTGTGTGTTCTGGGTGCCGGAATTAAAGTCGCGTTCGGATTCCCACCCCTTTAGATACGTGGCAAAGAAATCGCATTTCTTCACCAGTTGCCACACCTGTACGGGCTGAGACACAGTTGCCCGCTATCGGATTCATTTTCATCCATAGCTTTGCCTGATTAAAACCCCAGTTCCAAACATCGTCGATTTAGCACCGAGATTTAAAAGCCAAAGATCGGCAGTGGTCCAGGTGTCGACGCAGTGGCATCCCCACGTGAAAACTGGTTTTAATCTTCTCACTGCCGGTCACTCCATGGTTTTGGAAATAGACGTAGCCCGCTTCTGGGCAACCTTTTATCATCTCCGAAAGCAGCTCAACGACAGAAGAAGAGAAGGGTCACATTTTGTTTTGTCGCACTAATAGCGACTGCCGGGGCAGTGTCAGCTGTTATTCCGGCCTTCTTTTCCGTACAGTGGATCTGTTGGAAATGTTTACTTCGCAAGGGCTTAATTTTATCTTACGGCCAACTCTTATATTTGGGCTTTTTATGGTTTCCCACCATGTTAGTTGTCTGCATCTCGGTATGCCTATGTATGCAGGCTTTTCTTGGTCGCCAATGTGCATCACTGAGAAGTGTTTATTTTCTTACTTAAAGTGCGAACTTGTATTCTGTTCTTCAACTTACTCGAGATACACCGAGATGTCCTGTTGGAAACATTTGTGTTATCGAGGAAGGATATCCTCCAGCCTCGAGGGAACATTAGCTGGTCATTAGTGAATTCTGAGTAATTTTTTAAGATCTTGAGGCAGATGGGAGGTAAATATATCAGCGGCCCCACCAGCTGATTAATGAGCGGGTGCAATTGCTGTCAGAACTTCACCTCAAAAGTCGGGGACGCTCATGCATCTTCTAATCAGAAGGGCACTAATAAGCCTTATAAAACTCGAAGACACGTGTTAGCTGTCTCCGTTCGTCATTATTTTGGCAGTAAGTTCTCAATAACCTGTTTCTCTTGTTTTGTGGTCCGTAAGCTTAGGGATTGTGTTGTAGGCATTTCATATAAGCGGAATTAACATCATCAGTGCGTTGGCGATGAGAAGTATGCTAGCTGAATATCAAAATTAGAAGCCATGCCTTAAAAACTGCAGACCTGCACCACAAAACACGCTGATGTTTTAGACCATTGAAAATTCATGTTCAACTTTTGCTTGTTTACTGAGGTTTCTGCATATGTAAGGTCGTTTTTTACTATGCACTGGAAACGGGTGTAGTGGAAGACGCGTTCCCTATGACCACTAGGGCCCGCTACGTCGGGGGCAGACATGGGAGCCGGCACCCATGACGGCGACTTAGAGTGATATATAACCACACAAGGTTTCCATAGGTCAAGTGTACTAACAGTCCGCTGGAGTCACTTGTTCGATATTCGCACTTGATGACATGTCAGAATGCCGAAAACGAAAACCCGTCACATATTCAACGAGAAGACAGTCCGGAGTTATGAAAGCAAACCTGCGTGGGCTTGGTTGGCGTGAGGAATAGGCACACGGCAATCGCACTGGCGGTCGCCCTTTTAAACCAACGATTTAGAGGAACGGCAAAGTTCTGTACGGACATCCGAGGATCGACGTGGTCGGACTTGGAATACCACCAATAAAGTAAACCCCAAACCCAGTTAGAAAAGGCGTTCGGTATGCGACCCCCGGACATGTCTTGTAACGGATTCGAAAGTCAAAACTGACGAAATCCTCTTATACGATAGAACAGAAAAATTGAACCAACGGCTGGATGCAATAGATCTGTTGACCGTATTGTCGTACCGAAATAGCACCTGCCCGATGGTACACGAGACGGCAAACTACAATAAATATGAGGCGGGTGTGGGTCGAAAGTGAACACTCCCGGATTTACTTGACCTAACGAAACTGTACAGATCTTATGCGGCGTAAAATAGTCACAGCCAAACAAATGTCATAACCAAAGTCTATCGCCAAGGCAGAGCTCTGAAAAGGTGTACAAATGTGTTTAATTTTCCCCCCCAAAGGTCAGTACCGCTGCAGTAACTCACCGCTGGAAAGCTAAAAAAGCCTTCGACTAGTGTTTATGGGCGTGTGTGTGTGTGTGTGTGTGTGTGTGTGTGTGTGTGGAGAGGAGTTACACAGTGAGAGCTCACTGGTTTAAACTATTGGACACTTACTGTATGAGCGTATGCTGGTGTTCTGATGGCGCTTAAGAACAGGATGGCTGACGTACATGAACTGTAGTATGATGGTCCATCGTAAACCAGATTCGTTGTCACTGACTTGTTTGCAAAACTCCTCATGTGGCTATTGCCACATAGACACAGTCTAGGCGTCGAGAAATGGTAAATAACCTGAAGCTCAGGAAGCCTTGGTGAGGCAATAAACGTCAAATCCTGCCAGAAGAAACAGTCGATGGAACCAGAATTCTTGGAGAATCTAGTGGGGCCAATAAAGATTAAGTATCTAGTTCCTTGCAAACAAAGAGGGACAAGAGTTGATGTAGCAACCGCATTGATGCGGCGTATATACAGTAAAAACACGAAGTAAATGTCATCCATACCGTAAGTGTAAATGTGAAAGTTGTTGATGCATGCAGTCAGAAGGTTACGTTTTACCCATTTGCCGAGACGTGAGTGAACAACTTTCCAACCAGAACGGTAGATGAAAGCTTCAACGACAGATGAGTTCTTGGTGGTATACTGCTGATTCGAACGTCACGCAGTATTCTCTTTAGAAGATGTTACACGATAAATCGACTACTATCTTGGCCGTAAAACGATAGCTTCATTCGAAGTCGGCAGGTAGAGGTAGTTACAGACTCTGACAGAACAGGTTTCGTCAGGAAGCCATGAGAAGTTAACGTCAAATCTCGTATTATTAGGCGTTGCGCTATTATTGGCTTATGACACTTCGAGTTTATCGATGCAAAAAGTGTCGACGCGGCCGATTCGATCGCTCTTGTAGGTGTTATCATGACGAGAAACCACATGAACTGGGCCATCGTAAGGCTGTTGTGGTGTTTTTCCTACCGAATAAACACCGGGACGCACGTGAAACCAGTTTCCGACTTCATTTCGAACAGATACTTATCGTAGTCGTAACTGACAGCGTACGGGATGTGCGTAGACAGACCAGTTGCGTATTTCTATGCAATGGGTGAATCAGGACTCCGTGGATTAAGGAATTCCTCAGGCGAAGGTAATGTCATGATAAACAAAAGTTCTGATGCTGGACGTTAAACAGCTGAATTGAAGCCGGTTCTCATACTGGGTAGAACTAGCGGTAAACGTTTCGCACCAACCGGTCTTCTAGTGGGCTGTGAGAACCGCTTTGAGTTGGCGATGAAAGCGTTCGACTGGATCGCTCGACGCCGGGTTCTAAGTGGTCGCGCGGATCAGCTCCGTTCACGGCATGTTGATGATTGAGGAGAATGAACCATACTCAAATTGTTGCCCCCCGTCATCTGTGGCAAGAGAGAGACAACCGTGCAAAGCTAACCATCGTCCTGAGAAATGCCAAGCCGCTGGTTCGACCTTGATAGTAGAAACTGGAATCGCCGCCACCCACCTAGTTAATCGATCAATGCGCCTTATTAAACGGGTGTGCTTGTGGTGGCTTCAAGGGACCAAAAATATTGGTATGGACGTGATCAAGGCTAGCCGTATCGTGCGGCAACTTGTGTTAGAATAGCTTGACGGAAAAAATGCAACATGTGGAGCGCGAGACGCATATAAGTAGAGAATATTACTGGCTGTGATACACCGGTAGATATACCTCAGGTTATTATATCAGTATTCATAGTCCGAAACGCCTGACAAATGATCCGGTGACGATCGAACTGCTTTTATGCAAGAATTAATCTATGCCTGAAGTGGAGCCGTGAAAGGAACGTCTAGGATGGGAGCAGTTGTGACAACGAGATTCGACCTAAACTTGTCGTGGCTTTCGAGGTTCCGTGACCCAATGGACTATACAGGGTGGCTTATCTCAATCCAAGGATTCAGCCATGCCTAGAAAGTCAATGGGCAGAGTCCTGACAAATGAGTGTCTTGGTCCTCCAGGTTGGGGTTGACTTGAACTCTCAGCTCGATCAGAAAAATGAGTGGAAGAATAGCGGATCCAAGTAGGTGGGCTTCCCCTCAGCCACCCCCGGCTGTCTTGCGGCCAGGCTCTTGTTAAAATCGAAGACTCTGGTTGAGGATCCTAATCGTTCTGCCCAGTGGGTGGACTCCCTAGCAGCACCCATTCTTTATTCCCCTTGAATTGCGTCTACAAAGAACTCTATACTGCGTCGGTGGTGTTGCTGGATGGTCGGGGCCATGGTGTTCATTGCATCGGGCGCCATGGGTAGTGACGAGTATACAACTGCTCAGATTTCCTTCCAATTGATTTT
>LUCM01007009.1:11897-35080 GCA_008360955.1 Fasciolopsis buskii
CGTGTGTACCGATGTTTACGTAGTATGGCTAAGATCGGATGGAGTGACCGGGTGAGTAATATTGAGGTTAGGCGTCTGGCATTGGGTGCCACTTCTGAGAATAGCTTGTTTCAGTGTATGAAACTTAGTAGACTACGCTGGTTGGGTCACGTGTTGCGTATGACCAACACTCGTATACCATACCGTGCCCTATTTTGTGCTCCTACTAAGGAATGGAAGAAGCCATGTGGAGGCCAACGAATGGCGTGGCAACGTGGGATGAGAAAATGTACAGCGAAGTTAGGTAAAGTAGGTGTCTCACGCCTTCTTGGTTGGGGTCCGAAAGACTCGTAGACTTGCTGGCTGGAGACACTGAAGGATATAACAGTGAACCGTGAACAGTGGCGATTGTGCTGTCATGTTCTATCGAATCAGAGTGACTGAAAACACGTGCGTACGTACAGTTAGACCGTGTTTCGTGTGTTGGCTGCAGCAGCATCTTATCTTTTGCCGCCTGTGTGGGACCAATCCCTGTTCCCCTTTGATATTCATTCTTTTTATATAAACGTGTAACTTCGGGGAAAAGGCGGTGGTCAGCGGGGCTTGTCTTGTAGTTTGACGCTGACCGATGTTGATGCTAACCTTTTGGATGAATAATCAGACTCAGCCCTTCAATTTTTGTTTGTTTTGTATAAAGTTTTACCGTCATCGTTATTTTTTTTCTTTCGCTGGTCTTCCCACTTTTTCTTTTTCTTGTGGTGCCCAGTCGTGGATTTTTCTGCTTGATCGCCTCTTCTTCGTTGTTGGCGTGTTTGATATTTGGAAATGGTAAGCGAGTGATTATTACCATGATTCTTTTAGTCTGGTGAATCCGTTGATTTACTTCCTACGCTGAACCTTCTATGTGCACCGAAGAAGTTAGATAGAGAAAAAGGTGAAGAGCGTTTGCGCGAAACCTCACTAACACCACGCGATCTGAATTTTCTCTGCCAGTGGATTGCGGACAAAATTGAAGGACTTTCGAATTGGGAAGAAGTTTGTGGATTTCACTTTTCCTCTGAGTTGATTTACTAGACATATGGTGGTCTCGTAGCGGCCAATATTTTGCTGCAGACAATTTCCGACGAGGAACTCTTGGAGTTGAACCTCATCTCCGAGCTGGAAATGCATGTCTTGGAATGTCATGATAATTATGAGTTCCGTGTTCGAATAGCTGCCGGCCAGTTGATGGGTACCATGTGCCACCGCCAGGGTCTGCCGATGTTTGCGAAATTTTTACCAAGCGTTATCCGTGGAGTTATCGAAAACTTGGAGCGTGCTCCAGATGCTCCTGCAACCGAAACTGAAAGTGCACTTCGCGAGCTAATCGTTGCCAAGGTTGGTCTACTTTCCAGCTGTTTCCTCTTTATTATTTCTGGAAGAGATCAAACCTTAGTTTTCTCGTTCGTCTTGCTAGGTTCATTCGTGATCTAAGCATTAATTAAACCAACAAGCAAAACAAACTTATGTGACAAGTGTGTACATGTGTTGCTGAGCTCTTGATCTCAGTCCATCATCCAGCTTTTGCATTCTAGTCAGCACGCGCACTTCCCGGCTTAAATTGCATAATTCACGGTGTGTTTTGGCATGTGACCACACTGGCGCTGCACTTAAGCAATAGTGTTGTGCCTCCAAATGCCTCAGCACGGTCGAGGATGGACCTCAGGATCCTAGCCGACTACTCATTTTGTACGCTGTCAAATTGCTCCAAAATGACGATGCGTCTCAAATAGTCTTTGGTGCTTAGGTCATACGCACTAACTTCTCGTGGTAGATGTGTTTTTACCGAAGTTCGAAGATAAAGATGAGTACCCGGCGCTCTCCACTAGGTTGATTGATCTTCGCTGATCAGTCCAAGGAAAATAGCCAAATGCTGATTCCTGCCATCAGCAGGGATATGTCCTCAGTTTAACCCAGCTCTTTTCCTGGCGTGTCAACAGTATGGACTACCCTCACACGAGTGGCGCAATGGTGACTGTGTCTGGGTTGAAAAAACTTGATTTTAGATCACGTAATTCTAACACAAATCTAGTAAATCCCATCAAATTTTAACTAACGACTACACTGCCAGTAGTAAAATTGAGATTTTGGCTTATTGCTCTGAGATTCGGAACATTAAGTCCCATATTCCTGAATCCGTTAACAATGATCGTACGCTGCAATGGCACACAAAGACAACGACGTGTAGTCGTATTCGATGGCCCGCTTCACCGCCCACGTTACAGTCACACAAACATTCTCGTGACGTTTTATAGGCAAATGCTTGTACATTTCTACAACACCTTTGCGACCGCTTACTTTACGAGTATTAACTCAACTTATTCATTGCTAACCACTTACTTAATGGTTGTTCTACCTGCGATCCGGGACCGCAGCACGTGGTAGACAGCTCCGCTTATAAAGTGAATGCCACATTAAAACTGGCATTACGTTGGTATCATATTAAAGGCCGAGATTCTTTGTATACAGTTTCGCTAGTCTTGCTCAAATGATTTTACGCTGGAGAATTTAGTTTCTGTTCTCCATTAAAGAAGTCGATGGAAACACTGGTGCATAGATAGTTTCATTCTGATTGAGTAAAACCTGATTTTTATTGGTAGCAACCAATAAGAGGTGTATACATGTGATGCTCGGGTTACTGGCTGGGTTCGTGCCCAGGACTGCTCTTTTTATGGCGTGCTAAAACTATGAATGTGGGAGGAAACATGTCCATAGACGGTGCGGTTCACGAAGAAGGTGGTATGCAACATGCACTGGGACAGTAATCCCCGAGGGAGTTGTGTGATCGGTCTGCAAGGTACAGAAGCTCATCCGGAGCCCAGTAATTGTTACAGCCAGTATCAACACTTGCACAACCAAACCGTGACGGTATACAGAATACACATTACTGGGGGAACACGGAACTGTAACCCAGGAAGTTGGAGCGTCATAGAACAAAATAGGTCATGCATGGTAATGAGCCGGTCGACAGCGATTTGTCGTCCACCACCACTGAGTCAATTTTGTCCTTAATTTCCAAACGACAACGCAGTCTTATTTGACTAGAGGAGGGAAATCCCTGGTTGTCCCAGAGTATCGGCTGTATCCTTTCGGGGCCCAGTTTGAACAACGGTTTGGAGATTATCCAAAAGAGGTCATTTTGCATTCAAATGGGCTAATTGATTGAATTCATAGATCAAGCCCCAGAGTTGAGCAGAAGTTTTGTTCCTAAGCCAATTATTTTCCTATTACGGTCATGTCAATGCATATGGTAAGGTGGAATTCTATCATTGATTCGATAAAACAATAGACAGCCGAGGAGTGATTGAATGTTTTTTACTCTTCTTTCTCGATTGTGCTCGCTCATACCCCTGTTTGGTTTAGGAACGTGATGTCAATATGAGTCGCAGTTCATTGTCAATATTCCACGATACAGCTGGTTGGAAACATTTGGAAACATGGATGAAGTGCTTGCAGCAAATGGTGGTCAACCTGACACCTGATGACTTCATTCAGATTGAACGTTCAGAAATCTTGGACTTAATTTTCAAAGCTGTGCATCATGTAAATCGCTTTGTTCGTGAGACGGGTTATGATGTGTTGGCCACCATGATTCGCGGACAGGTATGCTACAGCGATCCAAATACAGACAACTGCCGATATGTTGACGTCGCCCGTCAATTGGCGGTCGGTTTGTCCGACAACTGGAGTCAGGTGGGTCTCTCGAGTAAACGATGGAGGTTTTGCTGCCTTATTCTAACATAGACTTTGAAGCTGAATGAATATATTGCCTTCTTAGATTCATTCCATTTGTCACCTCCAAGTATCCGGAAAATTTCAAGTACACTGCTACAAGGTGAACGTTTTAAAGAAAATACACACCCTTAATTATGGGATCCACAAATAAGATCTGGGAGATATAAATATTTAACATGGAGTAGTATAGGACCATATATCATCTTCATAGGTCATTTGCGGAAACAAGCCGGGGAACACCGAATTGCCGCCTGCCGGTTTACTCCTGTTTTGATTACAATAGCGTTGAACCACGAAGTAACAGTGTTTTTTCCGATCTTCGGCAGTTTCAGTTAAGTGTTTGTCAACGCGCTTTGCTCTCATTAAACCACATCCTCGACTGAGCGGTATCATTTTTGACTGTCTTCTCTTTTTTTTCGTTCCTTTAATGCGAATTGCGTCAACGTTTTGGATTCGGTGATTAGCAGTTTCATTGTCATTTGCTAGCAGTTAGCAGTTAAAAAAACTCAGTTCACTTGGATTTACACGTAACAGTACAGTATCACCCGGAAGTGCAGGACAACCCCTTACTGATAATACTTGCACCATCTAGGTACGTTTTGCTGCTTCTAAAGCCACTCGTACGTTCTTCGAGATGGATCCACCCCCGGGGCATCAAACTGAAGAGGTTTTGGCGATCTTGCTTCCACCCATGTGTTTGAATCGGTACTATGTGGCTGAAGGGGTACGAATATACAGTCAGGACACGTGGTGCCGCGTGACCAAAGGGGAAGGTCGGAAGCTGATCAGTTCCTATTTGGAATCGGCTCTGGATTATTACATCCAACAATCTGACGCAGACAACCACGCGGTAAGTTCATCAACTGATCTGGAGCTTATCCTGTAATATTGTGAGAGGTGGTATTCGTGTTCTGTTTGCCGATGATGACGGAAAACGAACGCGTTATGCATTGATTGAGGAGAAGATATCCAGTGTTGTAAGCTGACAGTTTTGATGCTCTATTGTGACCAACTTCGTCTGCAAACATTTCATCATCGTGGTTGAATTCATCTAACTTCTATGGCTCCGTGCATTTTTCCTCTGGATAGCGAATGCCAGTTAATGTTCTGGTTGGCGATTTTCATGCGTCTGTCATTTTGTCTGTTGTCAACACACGATGCTGAATGTGTGTTGCTTTTTCATTGAATCAGGTAAAAACAAGCTTTTCCGCCGTTTATCAGCACCTGATCGTATTGCAATAGCCTCTAGTTATCAGCTAGTTGCTCCCATCACCGTGAATTTACATCCTGCCATGGTGTGATGGCTTGCCTGCCTGCGAGATCCAAAGGACTATACACGTATAATGTAACCGTGCTCGATAGGCCAATAATGAGGAGTCAGGAAAGTTTCAGTCTCAAAATGTCGGTTGATTGGTCAGCACAGTTATTTAGGCCTTAGAGAAGCCGCTATAACGAACAGATGCGGAAAGCGGTAGTTCAAAGGTTAAGGACCTTCACATGGTAGAAATGGGAAGAGAGTACTAACGGCTCCTCTCGACTGTGAAGGATGTCATCGCACTTCCTGGGTCAGATATCGTCCATCTAAGCTTGGAAACTACCCGAAAAGATCCTCCTCTGAGTCATCCCGCTTATTCGATTCAATAAGTGGTGCACAAGATTTGAATGGACGACGGGACGTCAATTCGTTCACCAGAGAAACCGAAACAACAACAACTACGAGGCCTTAGGTGATTTTCCGGAAAAATGTCCTTCACGGTTGCTTCGATCGCGTCCTCATGCCCGTCACAACGAGAATGGACCTTGACGTGGTGACGGCTTGCGTGCCTCCATGACCCAACGGGCTATACAGCATGGCTTGTCTCAAGCCGAAGGCCCAATCAAGCTAGGAAGGTCAATGGATAGAGGCCTGACGAAGTAGTCTCGTCCTCCAAGTGCGGGGCTGATCTGAGTTAGCAGCTCAGTCGGAAAAACGAGTGGAAGAACGATTGATCCTAATAGACGAGCTTTCACTCAGACATATCCTGCTTCCTTGAGGTCAGGATTTTGTCAGAACCAAAGGCTTTGGTTGAAAACTCTAGTCATTCTTCTGCCTAGTGGCTGGACTCCCTGGCAGCAATCGTCCATCAAACCCTATGAGTTACACGCCTACAAATAATGCCATACTGCATCGGTCGTCGTGCAGGATAATCAGGACCGCGCTGCCGATTGCATCGAGCGGGGTGGGTAGTGATAAGTATGCTGCTGCTCAGAGTTCCCCCTTTTTTATTCAACCTGTTTTCTGTTACCAATCCAATCTGTTTGCCCTTCTGCCTACCCATAGTGTCTCCACTGATAACACGCCCGATACTCACAATGGTTCGTTGTCAAGTAGTGTAGTAGGTGGTTCCCAGTCTGCTAGCTCACATTCCCTCAAGCCTCGTCAGCCTCTGCATCTGGGTTCCTTCAATGTGCGCACTTTAATGCTGGCTGGCCAACAGGCGTGTTTGGCTCTGACAGTGGACTCACTTTCGATTGATGTCTGCTGTGTGAGTGAAACACGAATTCAGGATTCGAGTAGAGTAGTTCAGCTGACTGTGCCTAATGACTGTTCAACATATTTGCTCCACAATTCAGGAGACAAAGCATCTCAAGCCGTGTGTGTATGTGTGGGTCAACGCGGTGTAGGAAGTCTTGAGTGCGAATACTGAAGAAGCCCTTTTGGTCTGGATCCCGGTTAACAGTTGCTTGTGCGCCGTGAGACTGCAGGGATCAGTTGGCGACCGGAAGGATAGTTGTGGTGAGCACAATTTATTTGTCATCTTGGCACACGCCATAATAGACTGCAACACTGGCATGTAAAAAGACGAGTTTTATGACGAGCTGATCGCTCTTGTTTGGAAGAGCAAAGCCTCCGACGTCGCCCTTGTAGCACATGATTTTAATGCACAAGTTGAAAAACTTGGTGCATCCGAAGCCTGTTTAGGTCGGTGGTGCGCCTTGCCTGCTTAGCGAACAAATAACGGGGAAAGACTTCTCCAGTTCTGTGCAGACAACTGTGTGTTTCTATCTAGTACGAATTTCCGACACAGTTCGCGTCGCACGGCGATATGGCGCCCTAACTCGACGAGTGGTCTGAGTCAGATTGACCACATCGCAGTTAGCCAACGTTTGGCGTGGTTCTGTCCAGAAATGTAGATCATACTGGACCACGTACATGGAATCGGAACATACGCTAGTTTTGATGCGATTTTTGCTGCAGCTAAACGGTCATCGACGCAGGCCACAAACCTGATTGGCTGTCGAACGTTTGTCTGACTCGGCTGTCCTCGACAGCTACGAACATGAACTATCTGAGGAACTAAGAACTCCATCGGGCAGGAAGGTAGACAATCAGTTCGATCAAATTAAGCAGGCGATGCATTTGGCAGCAGATTTCACCTGTGGTCCTAGGTCCAGCCTTCGTCAAAGACACTGGATCACACGAGGGTCGCTGGTTATGATGGAGTAAAAATTCCAGCTTCCCAATTGCAAAGAGGTAAATAAGATGCGTGGACGGTTGCAGCATCAATTGACCATAAGGTTTACGAATGACCGCGAAAACTGGTGGGTTAAAGTAGCCGAAGAGATGGAAGAAGCGGCTGCTTCAGGTAACAGTCAGACTGTTTAGGCTTATACGCGACAGTGGTGGGCGGCGAACTGCGGTTAGTGAAGCCGTGTGCAGTTGGAATCGAGGACTCATCCGTGGTAGACAGCAAAGGCTGGACGGTTGTAAAGAGCACTTCATGGATCAGTTAAGGAGGTCGCACGCTGACATATTTAGGCGGGCGTCTGTAGCTGCGAATCCATGGGAAGTGTCTTTCGAGCCCCCTCCAAGGTATTGGAAGTGCAGTTGAATATTCGACTTCTAAAGCCGGGAAAAGCAGCCGGTCCCGACGAACGTCCCCCAGTTTTTTTCAAACTGGGTGGCAAACCTTGTCAAAAGCTTTTAGCGCCTTGCTTCGTGATATCTGGAACCAGGGATTTATTCTGTCAACGTGGGGTGAATCACTGATTGTACCCATTTTCAAGAAGGGAACACGGAGGGACTGTAGGAATCATCGTGGGATTAGTTTAATCCCGATACTTACTAAGGTCTTACCTTCGATAATGCTGCACCGTTTGATACCGATTTGCCACCTCTTTCTCTTTTGCTGTTCTCCTCCTTCGTAGTGGTCCCCATCGCACAAGACAAGTATACAGATTTAGATTAAATTATTATATATATATATATATATATATATATATATCACATTTGCATACTATGACCGTGCACGGATCAATGCCCATTTTGGAATCAACACTGCAATTGCCGGTTGTCCTGTGTGGGTCAGCCAAATTATAGGGCGGCGGCAGAAAAACAGTATGGTGACGGATGGAAAACGACCCCCAAAAGTGCACGAACGACTTTGGGTTTATTGCTGCTGACCAGGTATGAGTACCTGGCACTCCCCTGTAAATTGATCCACATACTTGTACGCGGAGAATGTAATCTGACGCATTGCTGCCATACAAATGAGATTCTGCTCCCTATCCAACCACGGAGTTAGGAACACTCTAGTGTAAAAATGCCGACAGTCTTCTTGCAGATCCCGACCACAACAAACATGTCCTAGAAACGTACACTCTTTTAGTGTACATCCGGATTTGATAGATAATTGGGCGTTATGTCGACGCCGCAGGTGCCCCTGGTATTAATACCGATATTTCCAAACGAGTAGGTTCTAAATAATTATATCAATTACAAAAATGAGTAGGAACGACAGGACATTCCCGATGAATTTCCCTCCTTGTAGTTAACTCCAGTGAATGGTCGACATATGCGCGAGCGCGGCTTCTGTTGCTGGCATGCAGGAATAAAAACAGAAATGAATTTATTTGGCACCCTTCAATGAGAACTAGGGCCAAAGAAATGTGCGGTCGATTGAGTCAAACGCCGACGTCATATCAACCGAGAAAATCATGATCCTGCCGGAGGTGTTTCTGTGTCCTAAAATCCACCGATGAGACCTGAACGACGGAACCCAGACATTTTTCACAAGCGTTGAGAATCGACGGAGGCCGATGGCAAAGAGCCGTTGGGATGTGACATTTGCTGTCCTACGGCATTCAAAAGAGAATCTATTATATTTTCTTGATACAGCAAAATCACCTCTGGAATATGCTTCGGTCCCTAGAACCACCTCAGGTTTTGCTAAATCCAGTGCTAAAACCATACCAGTCTATGAAGAAGAATGGGAACAATCCGTTTGGTTATTTCTGTTAATTTGTAGGAATCTATGTGCACACTTAGTCCCATGGCGAAAGGGAATAACAATGCAAGATGTAGAAGTAAAAAGACGTTCGTGCAGGGTTTAGTGCACATTTCAGCACTTTGATTGTTAACTTCTGATTCATGTATTAGTTGCGTAATCCATGGATCCTCTATGTGCTCGGCAATACCTGGTTGTCTAAACCCAATTGGAGGTTTGTTCCCAAGCGCTCCATTTCGAACATTTATTAAAAGACCTTATCTAATATGCAAACTGCCAGAAGCTGGTGACGGGTAGTTCATTTCACAGGCCTTCTGATCATTTCAGATAAGGAACGTAATGCTGTTGCGGAGACTGCCAAGTTCTCGCAGTTCGAAGGCACTAGAAACCTCCATGCACGTCAATTTCTGGTTATGGTAGAATTCACTGCACATATGACATTCCTCTTCTGCTGCTTGCTCACTGCGTTAACCGGGATCAACAAATCCATGCCGCTCATCTTGGTGTTCTCCATCCAACTAGTGGGAGGCCAAGCTTCGAATCTCGAGCCCTCAACTCCTGCATCGGCCAAATATATTACGTTTAGTGTTGTGCGACATTTCGTGTAAACGACTTGTTATCCATCAGCTCTTTTCTCCCCCAATTCTTTTCAAATTGGGTGGAGAAGTGCTGATGAAATCACTTACCTCTTTGCTTCGTGATATTTAGAACGAGGAGCGTATCCCGCCAACATACGGTGATTCACTGATTATACCCATTTTCAAGAAGGGAACACGGAGGGACTGTAGGAATCATCGTGGGATTAGTTTAATCCCGATACTTACTAAGGTCTTAGCTTCGATAATGCTGCACCGTCTGATACCGATTCGCGAGAATAATATCCGCGAACAACATGCCGGATTTCGTCGAGGTCGAGGTTGCATCGACCAAATATTCACTCTTCGACAGATACTCGAAATGCGCCACACGCACCGCCGCCCTACGATCGTAGTCTTCCTCGACCTGAAAGATGCTTTCGACTCCGTGGATCGACCAGCACTACTCAGTGCTCTCCACCGGAAGGGTATGCCAACTAAGTTTGTGAACCTGTTGCGAGCATTGTACTCGCACACCTATGGTCGCGTGAGGGTATACGGTGAACTGTCACGTTCATTCGAAACGACTAGTGGCGTTCGACAAGGGTGTCCCATCTCTCCATTCTTGTTCAACTTCGTCATGGACGAGGTGATGGAAGATGCTTTGGGAGGTCTTCGGGATGTAGGAGTCGAACTGGGAGGTGGAGGGAAGCTATGTGACCTAGGTTATGCACATGTTGTCGTGTGCCTGTTCGAGTCTGCGGACCATGCACAACGGGCACTAGATAGACTGTCGAGATCGGTTGCTCGGTTCGGCATTTGCTTTGCACCTTCAAAGTGCAAAGTGCTGTTACAAGACTGGACGACAGCAGCGCCGTACTTGATACTGGATGGAGAGGAAATAACAATGGTGGACCGTTTCACCTACTTTGGTAGCTGCGTGTCTAACGATGGTAGCTCGGGATTGAAAGTAAGTATGTGTATATCCAAGGCTCGGGCAGCTTACGCTGGATTGAAGCACTTGTGGCGTCGGCTTGATATTTCACTGAAGTTGAAAGGTCGTCTGTACTGCTCTGCATTGCGCTGAGGCCTGTTGTTTTTGGGAGAAATGGTGTATGCCTTTTTGCGAGAAATGGAATATGCGTGTTTGCGATGTTCGGGTTTTGGATGTTTTCGACCACCGATATCTACTCAGTATGGCTGGAATTGAATGGAGTGATCCGCTGAATAATGTGCAGGCTAACGCTTCAGCCGAATATGGGCACATGTTGTGTTTCTGTGTACAATCAAGCATTGGTTGCAGGGTTTTTCGATCGGATGGACGACGGAATGTTTACTTTTTGCATACGTTTTCCACCATCCGAGTGCGATATGCGATTGCACGACTGGCTTGAATGGCAGCCGTATCTTGTTCTTGTAGTGCATGAACACGCTCAGATGGATCTGTTTGGCTACTTGAGTAGTTGCACTTCAGCTGGTTGTCATATATCCGGTGAAGACATCTTTGGCGTCCACGTGGTATCGGATCTTTATAGGTTGAATGTATATAGGTGCATTAAGGTCAATCTTATTTCACAGCTCAGAAATATGACTGTTGCGAGATGTGCAAAGAGTTTCGGTGTTTGAACACCGCTGTCTCCGTAGTATTGGTAGACTATAGTGGGAAAATTTCCTCAGTAACTCAGAGGCTAGACGTCATGGATTGGGACCTAATGTTCAACCAATAGAAGGATGATTGAATTTGAGCAGATTAAAGTGGTTGGGATATGTGCTGCACAAGCCTACAAAACTCCCGCTGTGCTCTGCGCAGGTCTCTGAGGCAGGTAATGGCTGGAATATGGGACGAGGTGGCCAGTTGATCATGAGGCAGAAAACCATGGAGATCCTAACCAGTGAATTGGCTGGCGGGTGACATGGCTGAATGCCGCAGTCAGCGACCTTGTAATGGAGTTCTTCTTTGATTTTGTTATTCAAGTTGTGCTCTAGTTCATCTTTCACGATTTCTTCTCTTTTGGATGGGCGGTGTTGTATTTTAGGGACCAAAACCATTGCACTTTGATTCAGGGCCGAGCTGTCTGTCGCGTTACACAGATTATTTTAGTTATCCCAGTTCGACAGTAACTCACTTACGCCTACAGGTGAAACCATGAATTTAGGTCTCAGTGGTCCATCGGCGACGAAGGTTGTCAGAAGGATGGATTTTGTGGAAAGGCTTAAGGCTGGTGGACCAAGCTGTTCTTCGATTCACGATGCTGCACGTCAGATGGCGAGTTTTCAGATTGTGCCCAGAGGAGTGGCCTCACTTCGGTGGTTAGCCAAAGACTAGTTGGGATTATACTTACCTGGTTGAATTAGACGCCTGCCGGTGGAAGAGCAGCCATCGGAGGTAGTATGTATGCATGTCGTGATGGCTTCTTGCTTGGCAAGGGTTCACCACAAGAATACGTTAGTGGAACTGTTATGTGACGAATGTGGCTTATAATCCAAGAAATGTTTGGCACCTCTACTTCTGGTAAATTGCACTCGCGTTTGGGCGTATTAACCGAATATTCCGGGGGCGTTTGTTGAATCGTTGGACTAGCACAACTGTGGAAACACAAGACACAGGCGTCAAGAGTAGACGTTGGGTAATACACACCCGATCATCACCATCACCATCGTTCAGTGTTAAACAGCAAGGCAAGCCCCACTGACCGCTGCCGTTCCCCAGAGTTACACGTTTATATAAAAAGAGTGAATATCAAAGGGGAACAGGGAGTAGACCTGCACAGGCGGCAAAAGATAAGATGCTGCTGCAGCCAACACACGAAACACGGTCTAACTGTACGTACGCACGTGTTTTCAGTCATTCTGATTCGATAGAACATGACAGCACAATCGCCACTGTTCACGGTTCACTGCCATATCCTTCAATGTCTCCAGCAAGAAAGTCGACGAGTCTTTCGGACCCCAACCACGAAGGCGTGAGTCACCTACTTTACCTAACTTCGCTGTACATTTTCTCATCCCACGTTGCCACGCCATTCGTTGGCCTCCGCGTACAAGTATGTGGATCAATTTACAGGGGAGTGCCAGGTACTCATACCTGGTCAGCAGTAATAAACCCAAAGTCGTTCGTGCACTTCTGGGGATCGTTTTCCATCCGTCACCATACTGTTTTTCTGCCGCCGCCCTATAATTTGGCTGACCCACACAGGACAACCGGCAATTGCAGTGTTGATTCCAAAATGGGCATTTGATCCGTGCACGGTCATAGTATGCAAATGTGATATATATATATATATATATATATATATATATAATAATTTAATCTAAATCTGTATACTTGTCTTGTGCCATGGGGACCACTACGAAGGAGGAGAACAGTAAAAGAGAAAGAGGGAAGGTAACACTATTGTTAACCACACATCCTGGTCCTTCAATTCCCCAACTCTGCGTAATCGGTTATCCTTCAGAATCCAGCTAGCTCGATACTACTCGTCTCAAGTAACCCTTGCCCGAGTTTTTGACTGAATGGTATAACCTAGAGCTGTAGGACAACCTATTCTCGTAAACGACTGGGAGCCGGTGAATGACTGCTCCGTTCATGCACCTTTCGGATGAGGCTAAGCACCTGAGCCCACTACATCATTCCCTCGCAGCTATCTTTTAGTCATATACTTCCTACGTCCCCCTTGGTATTTTTAAGATGAATTTTGTGCTATCTCCCTTAGACGATATCAATTAGCTGGTAGAGAGCACCGAAAATCCGCTTCTGTTGGCGCAGTTTAGTGGTAACATCTCATCTGCGACAATGTAGTGTCTGAATTCCTTCAATGGAGCCAGTAGGAGTTCACGGTCGTTTGGGTGCATTTCGAGGGACGTTCGAGATGCATAGCCAACTCGGAGCCGAAGATCGTCCTGAGGCGTTTGGTGGCTGTATGATGGCGATCGAAACCACAGACCATTTGTGCGAAGTCGTCGATGTAAACATTAGGCGAATTGGTCTGGTAGTTTATGACAATCCTTTGGCTGCCTCATACTCCAAATTAACAACCGTCGCATGGGTTGGAATATTGCCCTACCGTCGCTGGCATATCTAAGCTGGATAGTTTCTATGTGATGTAATTGTTTTCGGTATCTTGTCAAAAAACGTTTATTTTACTATATCCTGGAGCTGCTAAGTTGCATCTGGCGATCATCTCCCGATAGTCGGGTGCTACCAGCCTCCGGAAGGATACTTTGTGAATAATGTCATTAAAAAGCATGTTCGCCTATGTGATATACCCATAAAGTCAATATTCCCTTCATATCTCAGAACCTTAATGCGTTGAAATCCCTTGACTTTCTTTAGGATTTTCTGTCGTTTGTTTGAGCATTACTTTCCGCCTTATTGCTCACATACGACGGGATCCAGAGAGCATTATTTAGTAGCAATTAGGTGGAGTAATCATTAAAAATATATCACACATGCTCATGAACTCCTCCGATGCGTATTTATTTTTCGAGGTGAGGGAGAATGCGTTTTCGCGATTAGTCCATAAGATGATAATTTTGTCTGATGTTGTCGGAATAGGACGTGATAAGCTTCGGGCCTGGCGGAAGATTTAGTGACTATTAAGTGCATTTGTATTCGAGGTGATCATTTGTATGTGCCCATACATAGCTCATCCGTTCATTTGTATTTCGGAGAGACTGATGAGAAGTGGTAACTAATACTCGAGTACACCAGTGCGGCGGTTATTGAACCTTGGATTTTGCATGATTAGTTTGAAATGCCTGCTTCATAACGCAGCTACCCTGCGCACATGCTCTTTATGGAGTAATAATAATGATAAAAATGATAATGATAATCATGGGCAGTCGGATTTAACGAACGGACTTAGGTTGCCTCTCCTTAGTTTACTTTTGTTAGTTTTACTTTTGTTAGCTTACTTGTTGGTTTATTTTAGTGGCAGAGGCGAAACAGTTATATCGAATTTCCAACAACAGGATTGATCACCTTGGATATGCATTCCAATCAATCATGAATTTCACGTGCTAACCTGGTAACTGTAGTTTGATATCTTCGCCCGATGTCATTTTCACAAATTTCCATCACCGTATTGCTGAAATGCAACAACCTTCGCATGTGGCAACTGACCACAAATGATTTGACTGGCGGGTAATTTTTATCAGTTCTTCGCTTGCTCCTTTTCAATTGTACAGGTCCGTGAGGCTGCATGTGCTTCGATTGCGGAAAGTGTGGCCAAGTTAGATTCATCGCTGTTGTTGCCCCATATCGGAAAGCTTTTAAATGCGCTGTTTGTTTGCTTCGATGACGAGAGTTGGCCGGTGAGGGATGCAGCTTGCACGGCATTAGGTACATTGATTTCTGTACTACCCGCGGCAACTAAAGAAAACGGGTATCCGGATTTGATGGCTGAACGATTCCTACGTAACTTGTCTGACAGTATTCCTTCGGTTCGAGATGGCGCCGCATATTCAATCGCACGAATTCTGAATGCAACCGGAGATCCCCATTTAGTTGCGGTAATCAATGGGTCGTTTTATTCTCATTCAACCTTTTGACAAAATATGACATTTCACACTCCAGAATCATCACCGACAGCCTCATCTGCAAGCATATTTTACAGCTGTGGGATTTCTGCACTTACTACCTCACGTAATTTACTGAGACCTCATCTGAGTTCGCTAATTTAGGCGGTATAGTGGTACTGGCATAAACTGTTGTAGCAATGTGGTCCATGTATTCCGCTGTTTTTACATTATATATATATATATATATTTATGAAAAAACAAGGCGTACACTGAGTTGTAAAATGATTGTTGTGGTGTTTCGATCCAGACTAGTACTCGTTATCAGTGTGAGACTCGAATGGCTAGTTCCGGATGTTGTGGTGTGCTGTGCGTTGAAAGGCTAGTTTGTGTTCGTGTAGAGGAGTGCATAATTGTTTTCCTGTCTCGCCCATGTACTCCTTATCACGCACCATGTATGGTCCATGAGGATCGCGGCAACCCGGTGGGTTTGTGGACGATTTGAATACTCAACGGTTTTAACAGACGCCCTGTAACTTCTGATGTCCCGTGTATATATGGTTGTGTTCTTGTTGATTTTCTTTTTTATTTGTTACCCCGAGTAGAAAAGCTGTTGGTGCTCTTTGCCTATCCGTTTATAGTGAACAATTTAAAAAGTTTGTCTTCCTATTTTCCATAGTTTTGCTGCGCTGCGTATTATGTGGAATAAGGCGCTGTATTTTGGATGATTTTTGTTACAGTTCATTACTCCGGTCAATCGTTGTCGGCTTTTGGCGGAGCCCTTAGTATTGGACGAATTTCGCATGCACATAAGCACATTAGTGCCCCAGATAGACTAAATAAGGGAAGTCTGTGAAACTGCACTCCTGTTCCTGGATTTTCTGAACACGAGGCAAGCCGACGACAATACAGAAAAGACCGTCTGTCGAAAGCCAACAGCTGGCCTTCTACCGAATCGCAACAACCGTCACCCACTTGGCTTGATGTAGACCTGTGTTTGAGCCCTTTTGATGAGTAGATTACAACTAAGGAGACCTGTGTAATCGGGGCGAAAAAATAAGCTGTGCACAAACATGTGCACTTACAAAGTTGCCTATTTTAGGTGAGCTTCGCCAATGAAGTGTGCTGATGCATAACGTGAATGCTTTATGCATGTGAAAACTTGATATGACATTAAAGATGCACAAAAACTGTCGTGTAAAATATCGTCACCTTCCAAGGTGACCTGCTGTCCACCGAACCGGTGAAATTTATTTTTTCTATTCGGTCGTTCTGATTTCTGTCTGTCGCACACGCCAAATCAAGCAAACTCCTACAGACTTAAGGACCTCGTTACATAATTGCTCAAGCTTTTACGGAGCTTGTCAGTAAGGACACGTGGTTTTGGCTTTGACTGTTCAACCAGATTTGGATTCATATGACGTGTTGAGCTCGGTTGTATCCACCATCTGGGTTTACCTGTTGAAATTACCGGCAGCTGCCCCGATGGCACGTGAACGTTCTATAAGTAAATGGACACTGTCTTATTCGTTTGGTTTCATCTTCTGTTTCCTTCATTAATAGGGGCTGCTAATTAAGCAATTTGGTCGATGGTGGTAAGATTAGATGCGTTTATTCCTTGCATATTCGTTCGCAAAAAAACTTGCATTTTCGCTTTTACTTATTTGCAATGTGATTCAATCCAGGTCTTCTGCTCTTTGTAATTCACCTGAATTAATGATGGAACTTCACCAAATGTTGCTGATGTGCCTATTGGCTAATGCTGCACCTTTGTTTCGTGGCAAGTAGCGCTTGTAATTTCTTTTCCTTCTTCAGCAACAGATTAAGGAAATACTTGGATGATAACTGATAGAAATATTTTAAATGGAATGGTTTAGTGACACTACTGACGGCTTATGACGATCAGTGTTTTACATATCAGGATTTTGTTTGACAAATTTACACGGTCGACGATATGGTTTTCGTATTCGATAGACTGAACCCATCTATCCATACGTTGTTCCAGATGTACACAAACTATATCAGGGAGAAATTGGCCGAAGTAGCTAACCAGCCCGCTGAATCACACGGTTCCGAGTCGGCACGTATCCACTCTAAAGGCCCTGGAGTCTCACATGTAATCGCTCGGAGTGGCGCTGATGCTCATGATCAGCGCCACACGAATCAAGTAATGTATTCATGCGGTTCGCTTGCACCAAAATTACAGAAAGGTAAGTTTACTTTTGTAAGCTTTTGTATCAGTTACCCCGTCTGTTTATATGGTTTATGGAACTGACTGCACTTTCAGATAGATCGACCCGAGCTATTTCTTCCATAATTGCTCCATTTTCTGGTTTTAATAATTAGGTGGTCTAACTTTGCGCGCACGATATAGCTGGTTTTCATTGGGTATTACCTTTGAATGTCGTTTGGGACGAGTGTTACTAACTTTTCCACCTCGTCGTGAATAACGATTCACGTAAAATGATGGCATCCATCGAATAACTAGACCGTTTGGAGTCTTACATTGATTCGGTATGAATGGTTATGAAAAGATGAAACATATGATGGCAGCATAATCTTTGGGGTGTTCGTCGTTTTATAGCCTCTGACAGTCCGTGGGGATATTCTCAGTAATGATAATCTAAGTCAGAGGAAACAGATATTTTCTCAGTTGAATTACGGCTATTGTCGAAACTAACGCTAGGTTACCTATTCAGGCTTCTAGGTCATCGCTCACTCATGATGTGCTAGTTTTTTCTATGAGTCGGCCGAAACGTGTTTGTATCACTAGGTCAGAGTGGTTGCTGAGCAGCATACAAAGGCGTCTGAGCAACATGAAGACTGGTGTTCTGAGGGATTAGACCTTGGTTTCTGTGAAAGGTAGATGTAGGACGGGTTTTCGGATCAAGAATGCTGTCCTTAATTTCGAAGAATCACTGATACGCGTGACGTTTTGAAATTTAGCCGCATTGGGACGAAGCAGTGCGTGCCCACGCTTGTAGGTATCCAATGTATCCGTCGGTGTTACATGGATCCTGTGTTGTCTATCGTCTGGTAACATTGACTTCCGTTAGTGCTGCGATGTCTAATCATTGGTTCACCAACCTACCTCTCTGGGTTCGTTGCTATAACGAACATCTAGATGTGATATTTCGTAGAGAATGTCCTTACTTAAATATATATATATATATATATATATATATATATATATATATTGGTGGTAGTGTCACTGGAATAAGTCCTGTTCCTGTTCTCTCGTGTCTTCTTTCAGATAGCATCCAAAACCCTCCGAACCCGTCTCCGCCAACTATGAACTTCTTCGTCGATAGCCCTCCAAAATAGCCACCTTCAGTGACCGGTCACTGATGCGTATGAGTCAATAAGAGTTGTTTGGCCCGTGCACTTGGAACCCAAGCCATTGATGTGTGTTATATCCAAGAGACTCTCATTCAAGACTCCAGCTCTGTTATCCTACTGGCATCCCCACCTAGTCCTTCTGTGAAGTTCCATCTGCGTGTTTCTGGAGACCCTGAAGCTGTGGCTTCTGGCGTTGTTGGTATTGGTGTGCCTCTCAGTGAGAGGACTGGCGCTGCACCATTTGACAGCCGGCCATGCGCAGTGAGACATGAAGGTCCATGCAGAGTAAATAACCGTCGCTCTGATAGACGCAACTCGTTTGTCGTTGCACTACTTACGTGGAGAAAGGCGGGGTGACATGGTGATTTTGGTAGGAGACATGAATTCTAGAGTAGGTCAGCTGTCCTCGAATGAGGCGCATCTAGGAGGTCTCTTTGGTCTCAATTCCTGGTGCTTTGAGAGTTGTGCCGTCATATATCATGTCGGATTAGGGCTTATGACTAGCTTTCGCCACCCTTCGTCGTCTCTGGTGGAGTATGGCAGGGATGCCCCATATGCCCATTTCTCTTGAACTTTGTCGTAGAGGATGTTCTACAAAACGATTCACCTCGTCTTTTAGACGGCGGAGCCACACTCCTCCCGGGGAACAGCGTTTTTGGCTTCGAGTATGCTGATGATATTGCCTTAGTGAGCGACGATGCACAGGCAATTCAACGCGCGTTAGACCGCTTGGGTTTGAGGTATCCAGGTACGATATGTGCTTTGGACCTTCAAAATGCAAGGTACTTCCTCAGGCAGAAGCCTGTGCATGCATTCACCTTTTGTGGTGATCGGCTAGAGGTAGTCAATAGCTTTAAGTACGTCGGGAGTCTGATTACACATGGCGGAGGTGTTGAGGAGGAGGTCTTATCACGAATTGCAAAAGTCAGAGCAGCTTTGGCGAACCTGCGACACTTGTGGCGCCGCCATGACATCCGGCTTTCCCTTAAGGGGAGGATTTACAATGCCCACGGTTGGTGATGTTCTGTTTTACGGTTGCGAGGCTTGGCCGGTCCGTGTTGAGGGTCCCGGCAACTTTCAATGTTCGACCACCGATGTATCCGAGGTATTGCTCGGGTCCGGTGGGAATATCGGGTGAGCAATGACGGAGTGCGGCGCTGTGTTGGATGCAGACACCCATCCTCCGACTGAAAAAATCGCTGTGTCACGTTCGGTGCCTTGGACACGAACTGCATATGCCTGCCAATCGTTTATCTTTTCGTTCTCTTCTCCCTCCTGCGCAAGGCTGGAAGGAGCGACGTGGCGGTCGTGCAATGACTTGTTGTAGAAGGTCTTAATAAGTTAGCTTCGTCTTTGTCTTCGGTGGGTGCTTCCCGGCTTCCTAGTTGTGGCCCAAGTTATGACGGTTGTTGTTGGTTGGAGACTGAGAATTATGGCTCAGAACCGCAGTCAGTGGTGCGGATGCTGCGGCCTGTTTGTAGAATTCATTCTCCTTAAACATAATCTGAAGGCAACCAAAAAAAACAAAATATGGACGATGAAAACACAAACATATATAGGCAAACATACCATGCATGATTGTAGTGGAAACGGTAGCCCCATAGCCGTTGGAGCCCATTATACGGGGTAGAACGCGTACGAACTGGGACCCTTGACTGTGAAGCTTGTAGTGGCATAAAACCAAAGAGGGTCTAGAACGGTCCGATGTGAGGTCCTCTTTCTCTAATCTTTTGAGCTTCCTGCAGCGGATAATGAAACGAGGCAGGTATTGCAACTAGATGCCGCTCTTTTCGAAATCTCTCCTCTTCTATACAGTACTGCACTCGTGTTTTTGATCTCCGTTTCACCATATCTCGTTTTTGTTTTTCTCCTAAAATCGGGGCAACCTGGTACAAGACTAAACCTTGTAAACATCGAAACGAAACTGAAACTGACTGAGTGCAACCTTTTACAAAAAGACAAGGTCTATGGATTGCTACAATCGTTATGCCAAAGTTTCACCAACGGACCCCTGTAGAACTTTATAAGTAGAACACTCGTCCTCCGATAACCCACTACTTTTCCCACACTCTCACTGCCTACTGGATGCGGTTTCTTAGTAAACACTAACCCATCCTCCTATCTATTATCAGAGGGAGCACCGGATAGTATATGTGCTGTTGAGATCAGAAGCCGGGCATTGTCTGAACTATCTATAAAAAACGCAAAATAGCAAAACCACAATTCTTCACTCTTAACGTTTGCTTCGCGTCAGCGTTATAAAAGTATTGCAAAATGCGGTTACCAATAAACGTAATGTTATTGGTGAACGAACAGATCTGAGGGACTTGTTTCAGCCGGATTATGCGCAATAGACCTGTTCTCGGCATCGCCGATTAAAGCAATCATCATCATCATCATCGTTCAGCGTTAAACAGCAAGGAAGCCTCACACGCTTCTATAAAAAGAGTGAATATCCAAGGGGAACAGAGACTGGACCGACACAGGTGGGAAGAGATAACATGCTGCTGCAGCCAACACACGGAACACAGTCTAACTGTACAAACGCACGTGTTTTCAATCATTCTGATTCGATAGAAAATGACACCACGATCACGACTGTTCGCGGTTCACTGCCCTATCCTTCAGTGTCTCCATCCAGCTAGTTGACGGGTCTTTCGGATCCCGATTGAGGCAATAAATATACTGGTTTTCATTTCGATGTCTGCTGATCCTGAATTGGTTTTGAAAATGATCGAGTTGTCTGATGCTGAGTCATTTGATTTCTTTGGCGGTTTTAGATTGTTAGGATCATGTGAAAAAATACAAATGATTCAGATTTTGGGGAACTTTCCGAGTGCTAGTGTGAGTGGTAAAGGGTGATCAGTCGAAAAGAAACTAGAATGCCTATCATGATTGGATAAAGTGCAATTCGAGGTAATTGCTGCGCCAGTTCGTCTCCGTCCTAACTTCCAATGCTCGAGTTGGACGAAATATTACCCAAACGACTGGTGATTTCTTGTTAACCTTAAATCTGCTATCATCAATCCATCTTTGGTTATTTGCCTCATTGTTTCTTTTATTCAGGGCTTATCTCGGTTTTTTTTTCTTGCAGAATCTGCCCCCTTATATCACACTCGAACGATATCCATTCCTAACCAGTTTGTGTCCAAAAGTATTAAGTGTTTTCTCTCAAACTTTCTTTTTTTTTGGGCCAATGAACTATAGGGCATCCTCTCTTCCTGTCTTTACCTGCTCTTTGTCCTCATTCTGAAAGATTATCAGTAGAGTGAGTGTTGCCGTAAATATCATTTTTTTAGTCTGTGACGTCTTTCTCTTTTGTTTATGACCTTACGTATAATCGAATGGACTTCCTTTTATCGTTTCCGTATTTTACCAGAGGTATAAGCAAAACTGCTGATTATTTGTGATAAGGATGAATTCCTGAAAAAGTGGCTCAGTAATTGTGCGTGTGGCAAGTTCCCTTGAGCGACGTTTCTCTTTACTTTCTGCGTACAGGCCGTAAGGCTGGCGGGTGCCACGATGGTCTTCACCAGCGTGAAAGTGAACCATGGGAGTGTGCAGATGGGGCTGTCCGTCTCGTTGGACAGTTGGCCGAGTGCGCGGTGAAGTACTTCGAAGATTCAATGATCGATCAGATCATGGATGCTGCATCGCGGACTCATTACACGCACTATCCATACCTTTTGGAGACTGGTAAGCAAATTCTATTTTGATATGGAAGTTTTGTCGTTTCTTTCTTTTGTACAATCTGATCAATTGGTGAGGCTGTACGTAGATGAGTATCTTCAAAAAACTGTGTCACAGCTGCTTTGGTGATGCATCCTAAGAATCGGGAAATATAGTTTACGGTGCTCATATGATGCAATTTGAATAAATTGTTGTGACCGGCATTTGCTACTGAGTATCACGCTTAAACATCAGTGTATTTGGACGGACTCGAATGCCGTCGTCCTAGTGCTTCGTCCTCCGGACAAGACTTATTTGAAACGCTGATGCGAAGCGACCGTTCAAAATGAAGAATCGGGGTTTTGCTATTTCGCGTTTTTTGATGGATAGTTCGGACAATGTGCGGCTTCTGATTCCAACATGGCAACGTGGGATGAGAAAATGTACAGCGAACTTAGGTAAAGTAGGTGTCTCACGCCTTCGTGGTTGGGGTCCGAAAGACTCGTGGACTTGCTGGCTGGAGACACTGAAGGATATGGCAGTGAACCGTGAACAGTGGCGATCGTGCTGTCATTTTCTATCGAATCAGAATGATTGAGAACACGTGCGTTTGTACAGTTAGACTGTGTTCCGTGTGTTGGCTGCAGCATTGTGTTATGCTTTCCCACTCGTGTCGGTCCAGTCTCTGTTCCCCTTGAATATTCGTTCTTTTTATAGAAGCGTGTGACTATGGGGGACAGGTAGGAGTCAGTGAAGCTTTCCGTGCTGTTTAACGCTTAACGATGATGATGATGATGATGATGATGACTTAAGTATTGATTTGGCGTTGTATTGCGTTTCTTTCTAATGGCTATCTAATATGGCTTTCCCTGGTCACGATGACCTCCGTATTAGTTGTTTAGATCACTTGGTGCAAATTTTCCTACCCTATTTTGATTCCTTTTCGTCGATGTCATTTACCAACTCTGTGATTTTGTTCTGGAAAAATATTTCGTTGGATAAACTGGCCTGTTATGCGCTTAAAAATTTCAACATTCAGGCAACCGTTTGTGCTTTCTGTCGC